>PVHP010039597.1:0-16260 GCA_004024765.1 Zapus hudsonius | reverse complement strand
TTCAGGGCGTCACATACTGTGCTGAAGTGGCTTCTGGTGATTCAGCTGCTTCCTTCAGTCATCTCTTGCTCCTGTAAGCAGCCCCTCACCCTGCTCTGGGAGTAACCTCAATACACACTTTAGTTCACCAAACTGGTTTGGGTGTAATCGTCCTTTCGTCCATCATTTGTGCCCAATCTGGAGAGAAGATGCAGAGCACACCCACCATAAGTTTTCCCATGACAAATTCAGATTCATGTCATAGGTAATATCAATGAAATTAAACAATCGATAAACTGGATTCATTCATTAAAACATGTAGTCTGTGATTTTCAAAAGGTAATTTCAAGATAAGAGGAACCATGGATTTGGAGAAAATACTTGTAAAACACAAAACGTATAAATAATTGATAATTCAGATTTTGAGCTCTGAAATGTCAAAAAGAGGAAAATAAAAAAGTCTGAGTTACAAGTGGGCCAAAAACCTTAACAAAAACCTCATCAAAAGAGTAAGCAAATGACAAATAAGCATGTTAAAAATTGCTCTACATAGATGCCATTATGGAACCGAAATTCGAACCTGCCATGCAACATGCACAGTAGAGTTGCCAAAATCCAACACAATGAGGCAGTGGGGCAGGGAGAGTTCCTGTTCATTGATGATGGGAACACAAAATGTTACAGTCACCCTGGAAGACCGTTTATTACAAAATCATACACACTTGTATCATTCTCCCTATTAATCATGTTCCCTTGGCATTTAACTGACTCAAGATTTGATGACCACATTACAGCCTGCATACAGATGTGTATAATAAGAATTTTATTCCCAATTGTAAACTTAGAAGCAGGCAAGTGTTCTCCTGTATGCATCAATGGATTAATAAGCCATGGCTTATCTAACAATGTTACATTATTTAATAATATAGAGTGATAAGCTTCCAACCATGAAAAACACTCAGAGCAATTAAATACATATTACTAAGGATAAGGAAACGAAGCCAGGCCAAATGATTTCAGAAGCCAATGACATGACACCCACTATGTGACATTCTGAAAAGAATAAAATTAAAGATACGAAGATGAGCAGAGGAGGCCAGGGTGAAGGGGAAGAGGGACAAATAAGTGGGGGAGAGTGCATTTTCAGAGCATGGTAAACACTGTGTGTGGCCATAGTGATGGATCCAGGTGACACATTTGTCTAAGCCCACAGCACACGGTATATCAAGACGACCCACACACTGCTTATGGACTCCGGGGAATTTGGTGTGTTGGTGCGGCTTCATTAGCTGTAATGAAATCTGATGTGGAATGTTAGCAATGGGAAAATTAAGCAGCCAGTGAAAATCCAAATGAATTCAAAGAATGATATTGTGTTTTTAATACTCTGTATTAGGTAATTCAAAAATATAAACTACACATGGAATTTCATAGGCCTTCTTTTTAAAAAATAACTCGAATCTGATATTTAAAATTTCTCATAAGGTTCAAAATATTTTTGTGACCAGCATTTGTATTTGTTCAAAATGGATTAAAGGCTGTTCCTCTATAAATACTTGCTCATATTTTATGTTTTACATTCAAATTAATTGAGACTAATAATTACTTTAGACTCAAAAATGAAATGTATTTTCTCAAGCTATACACCAAGCACACATTATTTTTAATAAATTCAGTATTTTGTAGAAGTTAAATGTGAGTAGAAATCAGGATTTTTAAAAATATATTTTTAAAAATTCATATTGCTACACCTAGATCCTGCCAAACTAAGTATCTGAATATAACCTAAATTGCTACATTATAGACCTTGCCCTTTATCAGTGTAATTAGCATATTATAATAATTTCTGTTTAAATGGATTTGTAATATCTTGGGATGTTCACAGTATCATTAAAGCACATTTGATTATATTATAAATGTGTTACTTTTCTTTTCTTGACTTTATAATGGCCCTTGATCTCTAGGTAAATTGATGCTCAGGTCTCTCTTCAGGGTCACTCTTGACAAAATTCATATCTGTCAGAGGTCATCTTGCTAATTATATAGTTATTCTACTGTTTAAAATAAACAAATATGTTTCATTTTTCCTATATTTTAGTAAAGTTAGTAAAATTTGGTGAGTAGTTATGTCTCATTTTATATTTAGTTATAACATTATTTAAAATGAATACTTATATGGAAGATTAATCTCATTAGACAATAGAAATTCACTGTTGTTATATTTATTACAGGTAAATATTTTTTAAAGTAAGAAGTTATATTCATTTAAGTCAAGACTATTATTGGACCCCATATTGCACACTAATCTTAAAGGAAGAATAATTTTTCATCTTCTATTGGCACATTTTATTTAGGTTTATCTTTTTATATTGTAGCTTTATTATTGTCTAAAAATCATTGTCATGTGCACATGGTAATTGTACAAAGTAAGGTATTTCATTATTGCATTTTCCTCTGTTGCATATGTCTTTTAATCATATTCATCCCATCTATTACTTTCTTATCTGCCATGGACCAGCTCGGCTGGAGTGCTGGGACCGAAGGATCAGGGCCTTGGAGTAGTGGGCAGAGAGTCGGCTAAGTGACAAACAGACTCAGACTCAAAGACAGTGTATCTGAGTGTGATTTTATTGAGCATTTGTCAGAGTTATATACAGTTGATTATTGTAACACACTAACAGTTTCTTTGAATGATTAAACCAAGAATTTCAGTAAGGTACATGAGAATAAACACTAGAAAAGCACAGATGATTATCACATAAATGGTTTCGACTCAAAACTGTGGTTAGTCAGGCCAGGCCTGACTTGGTGCTTGTTTTTCAATTTAAACATTATGTAGTTTTCAGCCATTAAGAATTTGTTTTTAAAGTTTCCCTTAAAAGATTTGATTAGTATAGTTATTCTTAAATTAGCTCCAGAAATATTCCCAAGTAGGTCTTGAAAATCCAGCTGACTGATAATTTTTATCTCATCTATCTTTAACATGTAGTAGTTGTCTTATAATGCCAGCCTTCTGTGTCTCGGACAGGAGACACCAGCGAGGCCTGGATCTAGACAGCCTCTGCATGAATGGCAGTGAATACCATGATATTCTCTTTTCCTTAATGTTAACCCATCTGTCACCTTTTTCATAGATCCCTATATAAGGGCAATGGAGCATCAGTGGGTTCAGGGAGTTTCCTTTTACTACCAGTTTCTTTTGGGTCTTTTTCTATAACTCTCTCAGCTTTAGGAATCTCTTTCTCAGTACTTTCCCTTAATAAATAATTCTTCTATTGTAAGTCATTTAAGACTCTCCGTAAAAGTCCTTTAGCTGTTTTCAATCTCTCAATTGCTCTTTCTTAATAATGGGGGAGTGACTGAAGGAAAAACTTTATTTTTCATTTTCTCTTGGGAAACAAATCATTATAGTTTATTCCCTGTTTTCATGAAGGTGGACTCAATGAACTAGAAAGAAACAATGAGTTAGAGTCATGAGCAGATATTATGAAGATCAGAGCGATAAGGGAGCAGCTGAGAACACAGAAGACTTTGAGTGCACAACCTGTTCCAGTGGGCAGACTTCCTTGAACAAACTGCCTCAGTTTATGCAATTTCTCACACCGACTCCGTCAGAGTTGGTGTGATACTTATCACCCTTCTGTTCCTCTTCTTTTCTTCCACATTTTAACAGTACCCATTTTACTATTTTATCTAGGCTATTCATGGGATATATATATATATATATATATATATATATATATATATATATATATATATATATATATATTCTTTATTATTTAGGGAAATCTTTCATACTATCCAAGGGTTTGACACAATGAAGATATAAAACTTACAGAGTGGCCAAGTAGAAAATAATGAGGTTTATGTATGGAGGGGGAATGTTTAATACCAAACAGAGACAAAGAAAGTAATGAACAGATTAATCCAGGTTCATTAGCCAGAAGCTGAAGTCACAGGTATTTAGGTTTTCAGGTCTTCCATAATTTTTTTCCATCATTTTTTTGAGTTCTGGTAAGAGCAGCCAAAATTTATTTTACACAATTGGTACAAACCCACTGTGTGTGGTATTTATAAGAATTTCAATAAAGTCAAGGTATGGAAAGCTAATCTGCATACATAAATCTGATTCCTGCCATTTGTTGAAATCTTCAGGAATTAAACACTAAGAAGAGAACCTTGGAAAAGAATAAGTAATGTAGATACTCTGAGACGCTGAAGATCACAGCTTGGTTAGTTGCAATTTAATAACTAATTGCAAATCTGATTACAATATTATGGAGAAAAGAATACCATGACATAAACTGGATCAACTTCATTTTTTCTTAAGACTGAAAATCTTGAACTGACAGGAAAAAAGAACTCAAATTATGGGCTAGAAGACTCAGACAATTCAGCCACTCCATTGTGCAATGTAGTAATTAGTGTACTGATGTCATAAAATACTAACAAAAGCAACTTAAGGAAGCAAGGTTTTATTTTGGTAATGTACATTACAGTGGAGAAAACATGGTGAGGGTAACATGAGATGGCTGATTATTCCCTCAAAATCACCCACAGGGGTGTCTCCTAGGTGATTCCAAACCTAGTCAAGCTAACACTGAAGATGAAACATCACAAACCCACCCCTTTGTCACCTTGACACTCAAACAACCACGTGTAGCTGTTATATCCAACCCACAGTCCCTGCAAGCTCATGACCCTCTCATAACACAATGGACATTCAGTTCATCTGGGAGATCCCTCAAAATCTTAAACAGTTCTAATATTGTCAAAAGTCCAAATACTATTCCTAGATTTTAAGGCAATCTCTAAAACTCTAGCTATTATAAAATCAAAAACAATCCACATGCATCTACTATACAGTGGTGTAGAGAGTAGACATTGCTAGTCAAGAAGGGAAGGAAGGGGGAGAACAAGGAAAGACCACAGCAGGATCAAATCCCAACAAACACCAAATCCTGCAGCTCCACGTCCAGCATCTGGGCTGATGATGGACTCATGTCTCCCGGAAAGGACTGTGTCACCGTGCTACTTTTCCTTCCAGCTCTGCTGCAGCACTCACAGCCAGTGTCTTAGGCTGGCTCTGCTCCAAAGATACAACTGTCCTTGGTAGATGTCTCAAGGTCCTGGCCTCTCAAACATCCTGGGGTCTCCATGGCAGCTTAGTATTCACCTTTATAGCTTCACACAGATGCCACTCAGGACCTCTTTGCAAGAAATCTGATCCTGTCCCAAACTGCCTGGCTTCCATGGCTTTCTAAAACTATGATACAAGTCTCTAGACCCCACAACCCTTCCATTTTTGCAGGAATATTAAGACAGGTGGACAATATTGTCAAGTTTTGTTGCCAGCTGAAGATGTCATCTGGCTCCTTTCCCTCACAGCTACAGTGCCCTCTGTGTGCCTGGTAAAACTCTTCAATGTGTGTGCTTTGTTTTTAAACAGGAGACCTTTCAGCATCATTCTCACTTGAAGCTCTAACATTTGAAATGAATTTGCATTTTCCCAAGTTGGAACTTTGATATTTGGAGAATTTTCCTACTGTCCCAGTGAAGAGTAGAGTGTTCATTCTCCATGACGCTAAGTACTTTAACAGTTATATCTGCTTTCTCTGCATCTGTCTCGTTCAACTCGCACTTCTTTCTTTACCCAAATAGAACATATTTCATATTTTTCTGCCCCAGAAAAATACTGGGTAGGATCAGTAAGCAGTAACCACACCACAGCCTGAATGCCATCTTGAAATGTCTTCCAACACTCGTCTACTACTTTTGAGTTCATCTGCATTCAGATTTCTGAGACAAGGGGAGAGCTCACATTCTGTCCAGAATTACTATGAATGGCTTTGACACAACTGTTCGGCTCTTCAACCTCCGCTATCAACACATCTATCAGCGTTCTTTCCTTCAAAACTCCTCCAACAGCGTTGTAGGACTTCTCCAGCCTACAGTATCAACCTCTGACGCTTGTCCCTGATCACAGGACCAGCTCAAGTCCTCATAAGCCGTCAGCATAGGAAGCTAGACTCTGCAGGCAGCCAGGTAAGGATGGCTCACTAGGATCTCATGTCACAAGCTTGCCATGCCTGTCTCAGTTCATTGCATGCAGGTATGGGAGGGTCTCCTGCTCTAAACACAAGCCCATTGGCTGGGATCTGGGCACAGGTGAGTAGCCTTCCCCAATTATAAATTGGAACCTGAAGAATGCAGAAAGCAGGTGTCTTTTGTTTTTGACCAGAGGCTGTACACCACGCCTGGGTAAGCCAATTCTTTCTCTCCTCCCTTGCTTGGCAGCTTTTGATGGAGGGGGTAGAGGGCATTTTTCCATGGATTTAACTTTTGTTTCTATAACCCCACCTTGAAGCATGCTATATATATATAAGTGCCTTTACATTCCAGCCCATCAGACCACATGGTGTTGGGTTATGTCATCTTTGTCTTCTTGTTCTGACTCCCACCCTTTTCACCTCTCCTTTCTGTCCCTGTAATGTTTGAATAAAATGTAATGTTTGTATAATAATCATTTTCTATCTGAATTGCCAATTCTTTGGTGTTCTATGACAAGGACTCAGGGTTCTGGATTCAAGCCTCACCTCTTCCTCCCCCATTTCAATCAGTTCAAATTTTCTTTATTATTTTCTTACTGCTATGACAAAATTCCTGACAAAAGCATCTTAAGGAAGTTAGGGTTTATTTAGATCTATTGCTTTAGGAGATATAATACATCATGGCAGAGAAGCAAGACAGGAGGTGCTCAGTTATCTTTGTCTTCAGTAAGAAAGCAGAGAGACAGATGAATGCTAGGCTTGGCTGCTATATTTGCTACTCTCCACATAGCTGGGTGATAGGTAGTGGTTTAAGGAAGTAAAGGATTTATTTTGGTTTACAGTTTCAAGGCAATACCTGGTCAGTTTTACCACAGCAACACCTCTACCTCTTGGTGCCTATTTTTTGTATGAGATATTTTACATGTTGTTGTGATTAAGTATCTGCAGGTAAGGAAGGAGAGGCTTTACCCAATTTCCAGGGGATTCCTGTCTCTCCTGGCCGGAGAGGTGTGACCGCAGGGACAGGAGGCCAGCTGGTCACACTGCAGCTAGATCAGGAAGGACAGCATGAGAAGGAAGTCGGAATGGACTATTAAATAGAATTTAATGTTGAATATTAGTGGACTGCTTATCATATTTCCACTTATTTGATTATGCTTTTAATTAATTTATTTTTAGCAAATTTTATACATGGATTTATTTGGATCACATTTATTTTCTCCATTATTTTCTCTTGTTCCCCTGCCACCACCATTAAATCCCTTCTTCTTCCAAACTGGTCTTACTTCTGCTTTGGCCTGTTTTTAGCCACCTGCTGAGTTTAATTAGTGCTGATTGCATGAGCATAGATTGGGGTTATTTGGTGGCGTGTGGGCAAGTGACTGGAGGCTATGCTAGAGAAGAAAGTGCATTTCTCTACCCCGGCAACCATTGATTGCCAGCCTATAGCTCCTCAGAAATGACAGCTATGCTTGTCATTGGTCTATAAGGACACTACTGATTTTTGTGTACTGCTATTTTGCTGAATATGTCTGTCAGCTCTCAGAGTTGTCTGGTGGAGTTTTTAGGGTCTCTTATGTGTAGAAGCATCTCATGTACAGATAAGGATACTTTGACTTTTTCATTCCTCCTTTTATTCTTTTTATTTTCTTCCCTTGTCTCATTCCTCTAACACTTCAAGCACCGTGCGGATAGAAATTATGAATGATGACATGCAATATTGCTATTTACCAGTAATTTTATTTTACAGAGATGTATTTTTATCCTCCAGATATTTGCTGAAGACACAGATCTACCCCAGTCCCCCCCACTTCTCAAGACAAGTAGTCTCCTGAGCTTGTATTGAGGAATTGATTACATCTCTGCTACTCATTTATATTCTCATTTGGGGAATAATTCACGATGTTTTACAAATATTCATGGATAGGATAGTTTTACTGTATATTGTTAAAAAAATCTTGTTTTATAAAACTATCAAGGTCTAAAAATTCCTTTGAATTGTTATTTTCCATTATTCCATAAATTAAGAAATTCAGTGGATTAATTCATTTCAGTGTAAATAACAGTATTTTCATAATACTAGGCAGACTAACTTTATCTATTACTTAAGGCTGAGAGATAAATGCAATATGATTATTGCCCAAAATTTGAAACACTAGAACTAATCCCATAAAACACTTTACCTTTATTTTGCCTCTTAGAACCGTAATGGAATGAACCAAACTAGGTGTTTGAGCTTTATTATTTAATAAATTAGCATAAAAATATGAATAATGACCTGTAATATTTCTATTTACCAGTAACTTCATTTAGTTTTGCTATAAACAACAATATTGAACTTGTCTGCAGTCCCTTAAAGTCATTTAATCCATTGACTCAAATCTGCTTTGCTCTTTCTGTAAAATGTCTGGCTATAATGTCCTGTTTTGCCTCCAGCAATTGTTTCTATTGTCTGTGGAAAAAAAGACCAATATCTTTAGTTTGCCAGCAGAGGGCGCATATGAATACTGTCATCTACAAAAAGAAACCTCACTTGAAGGTCTTCTGAGTTAAGTATACACCACCACCAGGACATTTGTGTGTGTGCGTGTGCGTGTGTGCATGTGTGTGTGCATGTGTGCGTGTGTGTCGTATGTCTGTGTGTGCACAAGTGTGTGCAGATGCCCATGCCCCATGTGCACAAGTGCTCAGGTCAGAGAATGCATCAGGTGTTCTCTCCCTCTCTTCTGCCCTATTTCCTTGAGCAGGATTCTTGTGGATCAGTTAGACAGACTGGCCAGGGAACCTCAGCCCCCCACCTGCCTATGCTCCCCGTGGGGGGGGGGTTACAGGCACGTGCAGTCACAAGGGCTTTGTCTACACGTGGTTGCTAGGGAGCAAACTTAGTTTCTCGTGTTTCCACAGCAAACTCTCCTACCCACTAAGACATTTCCTCATACCCTCTTATTTTCTTTTAAAAGTAAAAGCCTAAATTAAAAAAATAAAATTTCATATTACTTTCACTAAAACAAGTCATATATATATACATATATATGCATTCTCTGTAAAATTTAGCTGGTATTTTTGCCATTTACTTTGTTCTTCTTATGTTTTACTTATTGTATTCATTTCTGAACTAGATTTAGCAAATAAGTGACCTAATAAAATTAATTTATTTAGAAAAAGCATTAATTTATTTTAATTTAAAGTTAATATTAATTTGTGTAGAAACACAAATCTACTTAGAAATCTACCAATGGTTTCTGAGAGAATTATTTTTATGAAAAATAATTTGGAGTAGAGCAATAAAAATTGTTTAAGTGACCATTTTGGTTAGTGACAAAGGAGCACTTGAAAATATGTTCATATTCTGGCTACTTCCTGAGAACTTTTGGAACCGTGGTGGTTTCCCACTGTCAGCTCAAAGAGCAAAGACAACCATCTGTAATTTCAGCATTATGCATATGCAATGGGTGATTATATAACCGCAGATATGTTATGTCTGCAAATATCAAAGGAACATGCTTTAAAAGTGATGTTGAAAGCTCCCAGAGGCCTTTGGTTATGAAATGAAAATTCCCACGGCAAGGTGGAACACCTCCCTACTAGTTGGTGGTCAGGTACGCCCTGAGGTGTTCAAAGCAAGACAGGCTACTTAACCTTCTCTAACTTACCCACCAGAAGTAAATGGTAAGACTCTTATTTTTGAAGATACCACACACTTTGGTTTCAAGACACAGAAAAGTCAAGCAGAAAGTGAGCTTCCTCTTTATTGATTAGCTTTCAAAGTGCCAGATGTCCCATGCAGGATACTTGAGATATATATATATATATATATATATATATATATATATATATATATATATATATATATATATATATATGCCAATATATTTTTATATATATGCCAATATATATAATCTATATTAGCCAATCAGAAAGCCATTGTTTACCTACATAGGCCAGGAGGCCACTATTGCACAAGTGTGGTCATCTTGTCCAGCTGGTGGTGGCCCTTCTCCCCCAGCAGCTCATACAAGCTAGCTATAAGGTCGCTGGCTTCCTTCCAGACTCAAGCATGATCTCCCTATGCTCTCTGTTGGCAGCTTGTGATATCTTTACCAATAGTGTCTTAACTTTTACCTGGATCAGGTAATCAGGTGCTTTGACAGGAACCTGTCTTGTTTTGGGGACCTCAAGTGTCTGACCAACAGCTCAATGTCAGGTGTAACTGATTTCTGGCATTGGGAGTTAAAAGCCAGAGCCAATAGGATTTAGCTTCACCCCAATTTTTTAGGGCTGTTATGCTCCTGGGGATCTTCCCATACTCTGATTGAGGGTTATATCTTTTAGTCTGATACATAGGAGAAAGGTTTTTATGGTACAAATGCATTTTGGATTTAGTTCTGTGTATGTATTCTCCTCACCGCCCCCAAACCCTTCCATCTCTGTTACCTATCCATAGAGTTGACTTTCAGGTATGCCTGAAATTCAAGCTGTTAGAAACCACATGTGAGGGAGAACATGTGGTATTTGTCCTCCTGTGCTTGTGTAAGTTTGCTTAGTATGATTGGTTCAAAGTCAGTTCATTTTCCTACAAATTTCATTGTTTCATTTTTCCTTACTGCTGAGTAGAATTCCATTTTTATGTATATATATATAGAATTCCATTATATATATATATATATATATATATATATATATATATATATATATATATATATATATATATATATATATATATAGAGAGAGAGAGAGAGAGAGAGAGAGTTTGTGCCATATCTTCATTATCCATTCATCAGATGACAGACATCTGGGTTTATTACAATTCTGAGCTCTTGTAAATGTAGCAGGTATAAACATGGCTCAGCAAATTTCTCTGCAGTGAAAAGTAGAGCCATTAGGCTAAATGCCAGTAGAGGAACAGCTGGGGAAGATGGTAGATCTATTTTCATCTTTTTCAGGAGTTTCCATAGTGATTCCCATGATGGTTGTACAAGTTTGCACTCCCACCAGCAGTGAATGAGGATTCATCTTTCCCTGTATCCTCACCAACATTTAATGTCATTTGATTTTTTAATGCTTTCCATCCTGACTGGAGTAAGGTGGAATTTCATAGTTGTTTTAATTTGCTTTTCCCTGATAGTGAAGGATGCTGCGGATATTTTTGGATACCCAAGGTCTTCTGAAGTTCCATATGAAATTTGAGATATTTTTTCTGCCTCTGTGAAGTATAATGCTGGGAGTTTTGTTGGTTATTACATTGAATCTAATTGAATCTGTACATAGCTATTGTAGAATAGCCATTTTCACAATATTAATTCTACCTATCAGGGAGCATCTTCTCATGTTCTCTTCAATTTCTTTCTTGAGTGTTTTTTTAATGTTTTCATTCTATGGGTCTTTCACTTCCCTGGTTATTCCAAGGACAAGCTTTGTGTGTGTGTGTGTGTGTGTGTGTGTGTGTGTGTGTGTGTGTGTGTGTGTGTGCCGCGCGTGTTGAAGGTCAGAAGGAACTTGTGAACTGCCCTGGTGGGCCTGTACCAGCCACTCCTACACCCCACATCTGGCCATTGGGGTTCCCATTAGAGAATAGAAGGACCTTCAGCCTGGAGCCCAAGGAGCTCAGGAGGTCCACCTACTGTGAAGAATGGGCTACACCCCAGAGCAAGCAGCAGCACAAGCCTTGATGGCAGCCCGAGTTCCCACACTGTACCATGTGTCAGGTTTCTTCCACCCCAGTGTCCTTGTCTGAGTGGATGTGCCTGGAGGAAGACTGATCATCTGCCCAGCCTCAGCCATCCTTGATGGGAGTTAGGCAGGCACCAGCCTGCCCCAGAGTGAGAGATTGGGAGGGTTCCTGCTTTTGCACCCTGGCTGTGCCACAGAGCGTGTAGGAATTGGCAGAGTCCCGAACCCCAAACATGCCCACTCAGTGGGGGTCCTCTAGGTCCTTGTCTTATTTCACCCCTGGAGTTCTAGCCTAGCTATGAATCTGTAATATTGAATGGAAGTTGCCCCAGCTGCTTTCTTATTGGAGCTGAAGCCCTCCAGAGGAGAGAATTTATGCCTGGCATGGTAGACATGGTCAAAGGCCAGTTTCTGGGCAAGTCATAGGCCCTAGGGGTAACTTCCTAATGCTGTTCTGTTAAATGGGCTTGCTGTCAAGCTACGTTCTGCATGGTGACTTTTATACCTATACATTAGTGCTGGCTCAGCCTTGAAACTTCTTTTTTCACTGCATATTATTTAAGCAGACACTCAAAACTAATCAGTGTGGTAAGAATCGGTGATCTTTGAGTGTCTTTCCTTAGATGGGACAAGGTTCAGGACACAGTCTGGAAAAGCGGGCTGAAAGAATGTGAGCTTGAGGAAGGGGAAGAGTGTTTTGAAATGCTGTCTTCCAGAATGGCACAGCTGCTGTCCAGCAACATTCCACAAGGAAAGAGCCCTTAGCAGGTAATGGTTGCTGTGAGAAGGGAGCATTTCTTCAGTGGTGCTGACATTAGCAACTGGCCCATACTCCAATAAATAATCCTACCCCCCCACACACACACGATCAAGCAAGAAACCCCAATTAAGCTCATAGGGTCAGAAAATAAATAAAACAGACATAAAGGTAGGAGGAGGACTAACTGGGAAGAGGAAGGGATTTAGCAAGTGTGAGAGGGGCAAGACAGAGGGTGACAGGGATACATGTTATCAAAACACGTTATGTACATATTATATACCTGTATGGAATTCTCAGAAACATTATTTTTCTAGAAGCAGGCGTCAGGGGCTCAGGTGTGGATATTCATTTCCAGTGGCATAAATTTGAAGTATTTTGTCTAAGCCACCGTATAGCCTGACGTGCACCAAAATCAATACAAAGGATTCAGAAATGGAAGTTCAAGGGCTATAGCAGCATCTCAAAGGTTCCAAAGGATTAGGTAGAGATTGTTGGTAATTTTTATGAATTGTTGGAAATTTTAACATATGCAGAAGAGTCACAGTTCTATTTTATTAGTGAGGTGCATAAATCAGCATACATTAGACTTGAGTTTTTAAAACATAAAGGTGTATGATGTTAACTATATGAATAAAATAGTAAGAATGCAACTAAAAGATTCAAATCTTAGATTCTTCTCATTTCAAAATATTGACGATGCTAAACATGGTCACAGGTGACTAAAGTCAAAGTGAATAAAAACATGCTAAAAAGGAGGGCCATTTCCGTTCATAGAGTACTTTTGTTCCTCCCCAAATAAGTGTTTTTTTTTTTTTCCTGTGGGAAACTCTAGTTTGAGTTCCTCCAACATCAGTGAATAAAAGGCTGTTTATTTTCTTTTTTTTCTTAAATATATATTTATTGTCCATAATGAGTTACATTATTCAGTGGGCAAGCAATGAGTTGTTATCCCCAATTCCCTAATGCCCCCTCCCCATCCCCCATCAGCTGGATATCCTCCTCCGTGGGCCGTCTGTATCAGACCCTGTGGCAGGGGACCCTGGATAGTTTAGGACTTAGCCCGGTCCTCATGGCCCAGGTGTGTTGATACTGGAGGGTAGGCTGTTTATTTTCTATGAATAATACCAAATACTTTGTCAGGACTAAGTATCTTAGGGCATTTGAAGGTTAGACTATTTTGTAACTCACATGCTTAGCTTTAACTTCTAAGTATATAACTGTAAGTAAATAAATAATGATTAATACTAATTTAAAAAAAAATCTGTGCCTTGATGTACTTTAATCTCCCTGATCTCTCTTTGCCTCTCCATCTCTGTTTCTCTCTCTCTCTTCTTCTCTTTCTCAACAGAAACTACAATAATTTTAAATTTTTGAAACTGTCTGACATCCAGACGCTGTAATAAAAGAACATGAGGCAAAACTATGAAGCTGAATGTCAGGAAGGCCAAGTACCTCAGAGAGAACTGGAGGGACACAGTGAGTGCATGGGTTTGGGCTGCTTAGGACTCAGGACTCAGCTGGCAATCTGGGCTCCTCATTCCCTTCATCTTCAGAGGGAGTGGTTATAGCTCAAATATTCTCTAGTAAAATCTAAACTTACATTATCTGATAATTTGTATAGGAACACAGTGCGATCATTAACACAATTGTAACAATGTGATAAAAATCTTTGAAAAACCTATGTAAATGAGATTGGCTTATTACTTTTCTTCCTAAACAATGGAAATTTAGAAAAACAAAGGCTAAAAGAAATTTTGTGATGAATATGTTAATAAGTGATAGTTTGAGCTTCTAATGCCTCCCATTGTGCAACTTCTGGTATACACTGCCTACATGTAGCGGAAGAAGAGCTCCATTGATGGGCAGCATATTTTATTTTTTTCCTTACTTTTTATTGATAGCTTCCATAATTATAGACCATCAACCATTATGATTCCCTCCCCTTCCTCCATATCTCTTCCCCCTCTTAATTAGTCTCTGTTTTGTTTTGGTGTTATCATCTTTTCCTTTCATTATGTGTAGGTATTACCAGGCACTGCGAAGTCATGAATATCAAGGTCATCTCGAAGTCATGAATATCAAGGCCATTTTGTGTCTGGATGATTGCGTTGTAAGCAGTCCTACCCTTCCTTTGGCTCTTACAATCTTTCCTCCACCACTTCTGAGATAGACCCTGAGCCTGGGGAAGTGTGATGGAGCTGTCCCAGTGCTGAACAGTCTACTGTCATTTCTTCTTATCACTATGGTGTCTTTTGTGTTATCCCAGTGGTCACCACCATCTATAAAAGAGAAGCTTCTCAAGACAAAAGTAATAGTAGCATTATTATATTATAATGCTCATTTTAAAAGTACTTATAAGCCCTTGATGAGCATAATATATGCATCTATCCAAACAGTAGGGCTCATGTACTCCCCCACCATAGGCTTTTGACTAGGTCTTCAGTACCAGGTACATATTCCCATTTGTGGAGTGGGTCTTGAGTATAGTTGGAGAGCAACTGGTTTCCCCTACAACAGATATTTCATTATTGCCCCAGTTGACCCATTTGGCCTGGCTGGCCCAACTTCAGATTGCAAGGTCCACTGCTGTTCACCACCCTTGATGACTTCGCTGCTCTACAGGGCTGCATGCAGCCATAGCTTTTTCCAGCTTTCTCTCAGCTGGTCAACAGGGAGGAGTTTTCCTGCTCAGCTCCAGCGTGATTTGTCAGTTACCTGCAACCCAAGCATATGTGGTCTTCAGCAATAGGGTCTTACCATCTCATTCTGGTGGGTAACCATGTAATCTAGCTTATGGTTAAAGAAAGACATCTGGCTCAACCAGAGAAAGACAAGGCAGAGGCAGATAGGCAGGTCAACTTTCACATAGTCGACAGAAGTGCTAGGGATTCTGGAAGTCTGAAACTAAAACATGGAGAATGTTTATGAGAGTAGACAGAACGGCCTTGTTGGTCATGGTGACGTGACCAAAAGTGTGGTGACAGAATCTAATTAGATGGTTTCTAGCATGTTGGAAATAAAAGGAAGGTCATATCTATTCAGAAGCTAAAATGTGCTAATACCCAATTAGATGCTTAGTCAATATGATCAACTCTGCCTGCGGTAAGTGCTTAAACCACAGAGATGCAGTTAATTATCTTCTTCGTCTGCCAGCCTCCACTTCGAACTCAACTTTAGCCATATTCTTAATGACATATTTGTGGAAATTTTATCCTCCCCCCACCCTTTATGAAACAGAATCAATCTATTTCTTCCCTCCGAGAGTGACATTTAATCACTCCTGTATTATTAGGTTCATAATTGGCATTATGATTATTATTCTTGCTTGCCTTGGGGGCTTTGTGCTTTCAGACCCGTTACAGCAACCCACAGGCCCATTCACAACGGTCCTCTGATGAGGAATTCACCAGCAAAACTTATCAAATGGGCTTGGAGTCAACATTTTGGTATTTCTTCTCAGAGAATGGTTTGAAGATTTTCTTTTATTAATTCTACAAATGTCAGGTATAAGCCATACACCAACATACTTCTGCTTGTGATTACTGACCTGTCAATCAATCTCATACTTCTTTTGTATATTCTTCTTATAAGATGAATATTATTGTCTAACATCTAAGAATTTATGCACACATTTTACAGGAAATCCAAGGGATTCATAAGCAACAAAGAAATGTTGGTAATCGAATATCCTTTTTGGTGACTTTTAAAAGAATGTGTCAAATAAAAGACAATTGGTCCCCCTTGACTACAGGTTCTACATCTGCAGATTAAATCAACCACAGAACATGTATTAATTACTGG
>PVHP010039596.1:0-16181 GCA_004024765.1 Zapus hudsonius | reverse complement strand
TGCAACAAATTACCCCCAAATAAGGTCCTAAAAGAAGTTTAGTGTGAGATTAGCTAAGAACTAGTCACAACAAGAGTACAGCAACTCTCAGAGAGGGAAGTACTTTGCTTGTCCAGGATTCTTCAAACCTAAGCATTACATCAGTGGAGATAATCTTGCTGTGCCACTGTGTCATTGAAGTCTGAAGTAGTCAGAAATCATTAGCTGTTGATTTGGTGGAACAGAAAGCAATCCATTAACATTAACATTGCATGAAGAAGAAAATGACTGACTGGCCCTTTGGTGAAAATATCACACTACATGAAGCGAAGCTGTGAATCAAAGGATCCCTTGAGTCTCTGAAGTTCTCTAAATAGCTGGCTTGGATGCACCCTTACTTTGCCTAAATTGAAATTTAATTATGTCCAATACCCGGCTGTGGATGTTCAACCTCAAAGCCTGTTCTTTGGAATTAGAAGATGCACTGATGACTCTCCTCAGTGGTCAAGACCTGAGGCAATTTTCACAGCTCTAAAGATTACTCCCTTGATGTAAACCTTGTTTATTTTCACTGACTTTCAATTGAAAAAGTTTGTGATATTTGTTCTGCCATTTGGAAAGCTGCACAATGTAGGCAAAGCTAACTCATTCCTCTTCGGGATGCAATTTGTATAAAGAAATTGTGGCTTCTAATTTAACCATCTGTGTTACTCATATACATTCCCCAAATAAAATTGCATTTTCTAATGAGACTGGAGTTAGGTTGTATGCTCTGCCACCAATACTCAGAGGACTCCGATTACTTCCTAGTTGACTGCACCAGGTGATAAAAGAAGCCTATCCCTGTAGACTGGAACAAATAATAAATAAATATAATAGATAGATAGATAGATAGATAGATAGATAGATAGATAGATAGATAGATAGATAGATAGACAGTACCACTGTGTTACTGATGACATAATTACCATGCAAACACTGTATGGGATTGAAACTTCTGCAGAAGTTACTTGATAGAGAAATCTATTGTCATCTCCAGTGATTGATGCCAAATTGACTTGATATCAAGTCTTAACTCTTCATCTGACTTTAATGTAAGAGATAGGGAAGTTTTATAGAGTACAATGCCAAAGGAAAAAATAATTTATATTCTTAAGATGCTAATATGGTTTTTCATCCCTCATTGACAGGCATCACCAGCATTTTGACCCTCTCTTTGCTTGCATACTTACAGAGTAATATAAATTGTTGTCTAATGAAATTCTGTAGGTGCCAATTGAATGGATTTGATGCATCTCTTCTGCACAAATTATTTATTTCATTAGACTTGTGCCTAACTCAAACAATGAAGATATTGTAGTGCAACCAATGCATATATTCCACAGAGAAATTACCATGGTCACTTGAATTAAAGTGTATTGTTTTCATAGAAAGATTTCTATTCATACATTTTATATGCAATTATACATGTCTATCTAATGTTTTTACTTTTTGTTAAATTCCATCAGTATTTAGTGCAATTTATTCTATCTATATAACTACTCAGGGAACTAGGCGGAAGAGGGGGCGGAAAGATTGTGAGAGCCATGGTGGGGGAGACTATCCAGAGGTACAGCCAGGAGAACCTGGCTGAATACTAGGCTATCCATGGTCCCCTGTCACAAGGACTAATCCAGACGACCCATGGAGGAGGTTATCCAGCGGAGTGGGGAGGGGAATTGGGGATAACAACTCATTGTTTGCCCACTAAATGTTGTAACTCATTATGGACAATAAAAAAATTTATAAAAAATATAGATCTGTCGTAAATAAATTGGAATGAAAGCACATGAATTTGAAAAAATATAAGTGAATACATAACCATGTCAAATATGTATTTACTATGAAATACATAACACACATACATATATATATATGTATATATACATATATACATACATAAACTCTTTATTAACAGCTTTTATAATTGTAGGCAATGAGCCATGATAATTTCTTCCCCACACCCATGCCCCTCTCAATTAGTCTCTATCTGTTTTGATATCATCTTTCATCTTTTCCTCCAATTTTGAAGGTCTTATGAAGGTACTGTTTGGCACTGCAAATTTATGACTGCAAGGCCATTTGTATCTGGAAGATTGCATTGTATGCAGTCCTACCCTTCCTTTAGATCTTACAATCTTTCTGCCTGAATCTCATGAGGTGTGATAGAAGTGTCCCAGTGTTGAACACAATATTGTCAATTCTTAGCCCTATGGTGACTTTTGAGTTATCCGAGTGGTCACAACTATCTGAAAAGGGAAGATTTGCTAGCCAAAAATGAGTGTAGCATTATTATATGGGTATGCACTATAAAAAATAAGGCATTTTCATAGGCATGATATATGCATTTAGCCAGACAACAGCAGGCATTATTCCCCTGGTCTCATGACCTCCCCAACCATATCTTTTAACTAGGTCTTCAGGATAAGACATGCATTCTCTTCCATGGAGTGGGCCTCCAGTCCAATTACAGAGTGGTTGGTTTCCCCAATAACAGACATGCCACTATTGCAGCAGTTGGATCATTTGACCTGGCTGGCCATTTCTTAAAGCTTGCAAGGTCCACTGCTCTTTACCACTGTAGAAGACTTCTCTCTCCCATCCATAGCTTTTTCCAGCTTTCTGTCAGCTGGTTGTTCCAGCTCATCTAAAGCTTGATTTCTCAGAGACCTGGAGACCAGGCATATGTGATCTTCAGCAATAGCAATTTATCATCTCATTCCATTGGGCAACCAGGAGCCTTGACAATGGCCTGTACCACTGGAAACTCCCTGGCCAACAACTCACTGGAAGGTGTTGTGTTCCTGGTACTCTTTTTTTTTTTGGGGGGGGGGTAACCATAGATTTCTTCAGGGTGTGCCATTATCCAAAGAAGTAGCTTTCCATGTGGAATATTCTAAATGTGTTCAATTTTGATTAACCGATCTCCACCCATTATTTACTCAATACCTTCACCAGACCCCCAATTAGCCCCCACTAATCTGTTCATCTTCTTAAAAATATTTCTTCCCTCCCTCATAGCCCCTTTCTAACTAACTGGCCTCTACTCCTGATTTTTACACCAACTCACAAATCTAATACAAATCTAAACATTTGTAGCTATGATCCTGCTTTTTAATCCTGTCTACAAGTTTTTGTCTGTTGGTTGGGGCATTAAGGCCATCGACATTAGTAGTTATTGTTGAACTGTGTATATTTATTCCTGTAATTTCTTGATTTTGTATTTTTTCCTATTTTCCCTTACCTATTATATGAATGTTTTAATATCATTTTTAGGAATAAGTTTATACATTGTATGAGCAAATCTTGTGGATGTGTCCCCATTTCCCTCCACTCTGTTCCCTCCCCCTAGGGTACTTCCTCGATGAACATTCTGAATCTGTCCATAGGATAGGGGATATGAACTGCACCAGAGGCAGCCAGTTTTTCTTTTTTTTTTTTTTCTTCCCCCTTATGTATTGTTGCTGATGGGGCAATGTCTCTGGATATTCTCCCTTACCATGGCTCTTTCATTCTTTCCGCCCCCTCTTCAACTCAGTTTCCTGAGTCATGGTGGGTGAGTTTTGATTTTGCTTTATTGTTAAGATCTTAAGTATCTCTGGATCTTTGCCCTGGGTTGTGATGTTAATACTTGTCTTTCTCTTTATTCTGAGGGATCCCTGCAAGTATTTTCTGAACAGCTGGATTTGTAGCCATTTATTCTTTGTTGTTGTGGAAAGTCCTTATTTCTCCTTCAATTGTGATGGATAGCTTTGCAGGATATAGTAATCTTGGTTGACAGTTGTTATTTTTCAGTACTTGGAATATATTTCTCTAAGCCCTTCCGGACTTTAAGGTTTTCTTGAGCAATCTGCTGTTATCCTGATGAACTTGCCTTAGTAGGTTACCTGATGCTCCCCTCTTGCTGCTTTCAATATATTTTCTTTGGTCTGTATGTTCAATAGTTTAATTATTATATGGAGACAAGAGGTTATTTCTTTTTTTTTTCTGTTTGGTGTTCTAAATGCTTCCTGTATCTGTATTGACACCACTTTCCCTATTTGGTGGAAATTCTCACTTATGATGCTGTTGAAACTATCTACTATGCTCTTAGTGTGGAATTAGTCTCCTTCTACTATACTCTGAATTCTTATGTTTGATCTCTTCATACAGTCCCAAATGTCTTGAAATTCCCATTCATACCTTCCTATTAGTTTGTCCTTCTCTTTGTTGGACTGTTCTAGTTCTGCCACCTTGTCTTCCAGTTTAGATATTCTGTCCTCTTCATTGTCCATTCTATTGGTGAGACTTCCTACAGACATTGTATTTGATTAACTGTGTTTTTCATTTCAAGCATTTCTGATTGGAATTCCTTTATTATTTCTACTTCCTTATTCATATCTTCTATCGACATTTTTTTTGTTAAATTGGTTCCCAGTGCTCTCTTTCTGGAGTTTGATGATGTCTATTTTGATTTATTTCTTTGAATATATTTATAATCATTCTTTGGTATTCTTTGTTGGGAATTTCATCTAAGACAGTCTCACTGAAGGGCATTTATGATGGATTTATAATTTTTGGTGGAATTATACTGGCTTGACCTTTTGTTTATTGTATTATAATGTAGAGATATTTGCATCATTAGTTAATTCGATGCTCAGCTTCTCTATCTGCTGTATTCTCAGATATGCAGATCTCTTCTATATCTTCAGCGTGGGATTCTAAGATGCCAGGTGTGGCTCTTATAATGCTACCAGAGTAACAAAGGAAGAGACCCAATGTGTTGTAGTTGCCTTCTATGAAAACATTCTAGTAATATGGGTGGGGCAAAATACAGTCCTAATATTCAATTGGGCATATATATATTGCTTAAATAATCTGCTGGTCATATATATATGACCAGCAGATTATTTAAGCAATTGTGGGGATTATACAGGTACTCTGAAAAAGCCAAAGTACCTCAGTGTGTGTGTGTGTGTGTGTGTGTGTGTGTGTGTGTTAAATCACACCCTTATTCCTGTCAACTGGGAGGCTGAGATTCCTGGTATATAATTGGTTTCAGGTTGGTATGGTACAGAGTCTGACACTGGCCCCAAAAGAAGACAGAAGTAAGTGATTTTAAAGGGCCACATTAATCAAGATATATCAAAAGTAACAATTTCAATCTTATAACCCAGTTTAAGAACAGTAAAGCAAACCAAAAGTACGTCAATCAGTTCTCCACATAACTACATTGACATGAAATGTGCAGTTAGCACTTTCAGTGCAGTTATATACCTGGCTTTGGGATAGATATTACCCCTGTATAAGAGGGCACTCTTACCTTTTGTGGTAACTTCCTTCTCACCTATGCTGATTCCCTCTTTGCTGTGGGCTCAGCTAGGCTGACTGGACCTGTGAATCTGCTTCTGAGATTGGCTGTGCTGGATGCTATGTGGCTGTGGGGTGGCTCTGGTCCCTTGAGGTCCCCAGTTCCCAGAAGTTTCTGATTGTGGCGGTTGGAGGAGGGAAGTTTGCAAGACGCTGTTGAGGATCTGCTGGGCTGCTCCCTGGTATCTTCTCCTTCAGGAGGTGCCAGCGGGTCCCTGTTGCCTTCTTCAGGTTTTTCCATGCTGTGAGTGGAGAATCCTCTCATTGTGGTTCTGCTAGTGCTAGGCCAGGACTCAGGCCAGGCCCTTTGTGTAGCTCTTCTCAGCTGACTGCCAGAGCCAATATATCTATCTATATCTAATCTATATCTATATCTATCTATCTATAGATATAGATATAGATATAGGGGAAGCAATACTTATATATATTTTTTTCATCAAAACTATTTAAAACCTTATATATTCTGAATATTTATTACCTTTCAGAAATATGACAGACATAACTCATTTACACATATTAGATCACAGATGATACCTAACCCAAATGATATTGGATAGAAAACACAGGAAACACTTTTAAATGCATTGTGGTAATATTATATGTGATTAGTTAAATGTTTTTTGATTGTTTTAAACTTCTTAGTGACAACAAACACACACACACGCACACACATACACACACACTATATATATGTATTCTGATCATAATCCCTTCTTACCACCCTCCTTCGCCTTCATACCCCTTCAACAAAACCTCTTCTTTTCAACTTGTCTCTGTATATTGATGTCATCATGTGCCTTGTTTTGTTTTCTTTTTCACCCACCTTCTGCTTCTTTCAACAGGCCCACCTGGTGACAGGCCCAATATGATGCAGTTTTTGAGCAGGTCCTCAAGATCTCATCCTCATCCTTTGACCCTTACATTCACTTGGTCATCTCTTCCTCTATGGTCTCCAAGCCAATAGAAGGTGTATTAGAGATGTCTCTTTTAGTGTTGGATACCCATCTCTCACTGTTCTCAGCACTTTGATGAACTTTTAGTCTCTCCAGAAGTCATTGCCATCTGAAAAGGAAAATTCTCTAGCCAAAATTAGAAGCAGCCCTAGTATAAGGTATGCACATTAATTACTTAGAGGATAATCCGGCAGGCATAGTACATCCATTTAGCCAAACAGTAGTAGTTGCTTCAAGCATTTTTTTAATAAAAATGCAGTTTCCTGGTAATTAGTTATTTCATATTAACTACCTGAGTCTTTTAGTTAAATAACATATTGTTGTGGTTTGATTCAGGTGTCCCCCGTAAATTTAATGACTTCTGAATGCTTGATCCCCAGCTGATGGTAGTTTTGGAACTGGAAACTTGTTAGAACTGTGTTTTGGAGGTGGGCTTATGGGTGTTATAAACCAGTTGTTGACACACCTTCCTGCTGTTGTTTGCAGTGCTGTGGCGGAGGTGATGTCCACCTTCTGCTCATGCCATCTTTCCCCCTGGCATGATGGAGCTTCCCCTTGAGTCCGTAAGCCAAAATGAACCCATTCCTCCACAAACTGCTTTTGATCAGTTTCTTTTTTGTGTAGCAATGAAAAGCTGACTGCATCACATGTGTTTGTCCATATTCATTTTCCCCTGTGTCTCTGGATTTCTTACAGGTAGAATGAATGTCATTCCTAAGACATGTAGAGTATTTCTACCCCTGAATGCCTTGACTTCACTGCTTTCTTTGGTTATCACTGACAAATACAATATCCATTAAATGGCTTTGTTGAATAAAACACAATAAATCAATTTCCCATGTATGTAGATATCGACATAAAATGTTCTCTAAAAATGTCTACATAAAATCTTCAGGGATCCTTAAGGATACAATGTCTAAATCAAGAAAAGCCAGTGTATTCTGCTAACAAACACAAATGAATTTCCATTTTAATCATCATAAATTAGACCTCTAATCAACTTTCATTCAGTTTGTAATTCACCCACGCTAATGATTAGAAATTCGTTCTTGGTCATTGGGTTCATATTCACTGAGAGGAAATTCTGGTCTGCACAGGCCTTGAAACTTTGTACAAAACTGCCCATGCTTCCTCTTTCCACTCCTGCCTTTGTCATTTTGATATCATGGTCTGATTTGTAAAATTTGCTCTAAATTTTCATCTGAGTCATGATCTTTCCATATATACATACAACTCTTTTGCAGGCTGGAAACATTAATTTTATTAAAACTTGATAATAAACAGTTATGAATTGACACAGGGGTCATTCTCTGTAAAAGTACAAATTCTATAATGTTGCTTGCCTGCATATTTTCTGGTGTTTGTTTGGATGTGCTTAATCAAATGGTAAGGTATGTCTGTTTTAGCTCAAGTGCTGGGAACCTTGCTCAGTGGATAAATGTCTTATCTCACAAAGCCAGCTCACCCTGGGTTCAATTCCTAAGCCAACAGCATAAAGGTGAGTGGGCATTCAATTATAGCACAAGAAACCCTGGTGTTTGTTTGTGAGCACATGAGCAAACACACACACACACACACACACACACACACACACACACACACACAAGCAAATGGCAAAAAAGAAACCCTTGCTTTATACTTGTCTTCACATATTCTAATAATAAACTTTGTATACCAATAAGATCCTTAAATCTCAAATTTGCTAGAGATAAGGTATTTATTTGCTTCGGCAAGATAACCTGTTACACACACACCAAAATAAATAAATTTACAGAAACCAATGTCTCGCTAATAATACCTGCCTTTGTTTTTTTCAAAATCCAATAATGAACTTTATTAATACATACTATATTTAAACCTCAAATTTATATGGGATAAATTATTTACAATAATCTTAAACAAGGCCACAGAACTTCCATAGGTTACCTAAGATTTAGGAATTTTAAAATTTAACATTGGAGTAAGAAATCTAATTTATATCCTGTAATATTTTGTCCATTTTATACATTTTATGACTTCAATGATTTGGGCAAGTATAATTTCCAGGTATTAGAAACTCTAAGTTATTAGTAAATTTTTTTTGGGGACCTACCTAAGTGACATTGTCCCTGCAGGTTTATTTTCAAACACTGAGCTCATAACGGTGAGTCCCTTCCACACTGCAAGGAGACTGACTGACAGAAGGCATTGTTTCATAATCCCTTTGAGGCAGTTGGCATGAGACTTGCAGTCTAAAAGAGGCCTTTGTAAGTAAAAGGTTGAATAGAGTGAAAGGCAGCCTATACAGCCTCTAAGTATTCCTAGGGGGATTTGTTCCTGCTCTTTAAATCTACCCTTTTGACAAATGAAAATTATTTCAAAAGAAAATGATTACCAACATTGTACATTTCACCATGGATGAACAGTGAGCTATATATTGAGATAAAGGTCAACTCTGGCGACTGGTTAAATCTGCAAGAGGCAGCCAATCGGTAAAACGGTCCCAATTGAAAGAAAGAAATGTGTGCCTGGCTCAATCTTTCATAGCCCTTGTATAGGCGAGAGCTCCAAAACTGTGAAATTGAAGGGAAATCACAAATGATACTCTACTGATTGTACTTGTATTGAGTAAGGAAGAAAGTTAGAATGGGACCATCCTTTGAAATGAGGAATGCTATTGAAGCCTATCTTTAAGAGATTCTCTGTACCACAGAGACTTTATAAGTAACTCAGTTGAAAAGATTAGGGACTTCATTTTTATATAAGACTTTATTTGGACATGTTTATGTGAAGAAATCCCATCTTAACAAGTGGGTAAATGTATCCCCAATAATCCTGCACCTCAAAATGGGAAGGGCTTATAATTTTTGTCAAGCATTTTCTGGATTTTGTGCTATTGTCAGTTGTTTAAAAGAACAATGACTTTTGTATTCATAGAATAAGACTCAGCTCTACATCTTACAAACCTAAAACTTCATCTTACAATATCTAAAATTTCCAAGTTTAATTTTGTTACAAAATCAGTAACTTGAAATTTACTTGGAAGTTTTATATTGGTTGTATAGTACTGAAGGGAATATAAACAAATAAATGAGATGCTTCCATAAAATACATGTAAAGACCTTTTAAGTATTTTCTACATTGTCCTAAGAAAGGACTTCATGGAGGGAATGAAAAGTTCCGTTCATATAAAGCATGGCTTCGAAACTGAGTTTTAAGGCATCTCAAAACAAAAACTCTGATAAAGCAAAATTTGGGAAAACCTTTAAACATTGACTTCCCTATAAATTTCGTGTATTTTAAATCTCCATTACTTTTGTTGTATGCCCAGTGTACTTTATGGCTCCTCAACAGCCTCATCAGTGTACTAAAGCAATGTAGCCTGTCTCCAACTCTTCATCATTTTCCATTGTGGCAGATGACTGGGCTGAGTGTGGTCAGTGCCTGCCAGGGTGTGTGGGTGATGAGTATGAAGGGAGGGATCCATGCATTTCTCCATTCCTCTGCCTGTTTGTATCTATTTTTCACATCTCTAGTAGTAGGTGCTGAACATCTGTGGTTTAGTGGCTGAAAAATAAACATATCATGGATATAGAGGACATGTCAGCATCTCAATATGTTACATTCAGGAGAAATCAATCAGTTTAAATTTAATCACTATGCATCCATAACATATTCTTTCCTGACTGCATTTTTACTCGTTAGTAGCTTTCCATCCCAAGTTATTTTACTAATATTTTTATGTAATTTATTGTACAGGAACATTACAAAGATAATATCATTAATATTAAACATTCTGATGTTTTCAATTCCAATTTCCACATTCAAAGATATTTCTGGTGTTTCTACACTTTCATAATTTAATGTCCTTTATTAACGTTGGCTTTATTTAAATTTAACAGTGAGGACACTTTGGGGAAACAACACCACATGAGAAATAATAGTTCAGAGAACACTACTCGTTTTTTTGTGAATTTGAAAACCTCAGTGCATTTTTTAGTTATGTTTATTTATTTTAGGTAATTTCTAAATGATCCACCTTCATAAAAAGCAAGCCGATTGAATGGCAAAAACGATACTTCCAATTTCTATGCATGCATTGGAGCCACATGACTCACTAGGAATCTCGCTCATCCATGGAATACAAGTTCCATGTCTTTGCAGGATTTTAGTTGTTAATTTTTGTCCATTCTGTTATGAATGCTTATTTAGCCACCTGAGTCACTTCTTTCAGAGGATCCTCTGTTTTTACTTTTATTTTATAGTAAGTATTTTTTATTTAAAATATTATTGTGATAAAGTAATTTAACTTTATAATATTACTGGCATCAATAATATTATTGTTTATAAAATAGTCCACACTTAACTTCCACAGAAAATATAATGTTATTAAATTAATGTGTTTGATTATGTGGTAGAAGTAGGTGAAAATCAGTATTTTATCTCAATTGTGTCTTTCCAGTTTTTTGGATCATCTGCTGACAGCAAACTCACTTATTCATCAGTTATCATATATCAGGCTGTGTATACCAACATTTTCCCACTAATTTCTATATAGCCCAAACATCAAAGTATTAAGTGTGAAAGGAATATGTCCTGGCACTTATTCATTTACTCTGTATAATTTATCAGACTGGATTTTTATTGTGAAGTTTAATCGATATTGGTGACTTAATTAAATCAGAGTTCTAGTAAGTTACATTTTGGAGGGCAGATATATGAAGGAAGTTCCAGAAGGATTCACTGAGGGAAAAAGACCTACCTTCATGACTGAGCAGCCTACCCAGCAGCAGCCTACATAGAAAGAAGTTCAAAGAAAAAAAAGCAGTGCTGTTGTCTGTTCCTTTGCTGTTGTATATGTCCACCCTCTTGTTGCCATCATAAGATGATGTCAGAACATAGTGCCTTCAGCCATCCAACATGAACCAGCAATCCACCAGGCCTTTAGGACTTGACTGGGGTTGCCTAGACATCCCACCCTGTGGTATGAGCATTTTTTCTATAGAACACTGAAATATATATATCTAAAACATTTTCTTTCAAGAACTTTAGATTATGGAAATATATAAAAATGTTTCAAGATCATTTGGAATGTCTATATAGCCTAATTTTATACAAAATCTTCTGTTTTCTGAGAAATTAGAGAACATATAATTAAGATATTATAATGTTTTGAAAGGAAGTAATAATTTAATATTTATGTAATTGTGCATTTTAGCCACAGATCTCAACTTGAAATATCTTAAATTTTCCCTGGCACTTTGATAAATAGTAATAACTAAAAGAAGTAGTAAAAATTATATTTATATGTGATTTGAGATACTTAGAAAAACATACCATGGATCAATCAATGTCATGTAATTTCTGTTATGATAATTCCATAGACAAATAAAAGCAGTTTATAGTCATGGTTAATTAATTTACAATAGTTTAACTTTACTGATATTATCCTAATGTTGATTTCTTTAGATTATATAGATATTCTGTTACATGTTAAAAATAATGCAAAACCGTTACTTTTCTTTATATACACATCAATTTTTAAAAATAAAGAAGCCTTTATTTTAAATGATCAACTTATGGTTGAAGCATTTATAAAGAATGAGTTTACTAATCACTCTTAGGTATACTTAGATCTGAGTAATATCCTTTTCAACCCCTTCCAATTGTGGGAAACCCCATAAGGCACTCCAAATTCATTGAAGTAGAAAATAATTGCCCTTGGATACAGATTACCAGCAATTATTCCCAAAATAACCTATTACACATACATGGCTTAAGAACATCTCAGCTGTATATTAAAATATATATACATCATATTTCCTTTGGTATTATTTGTGCTTTGCAGATTATATAAATCAATGGAATTAATTTCAAAAACATAATCTTATTTTTAACAAGATATAAAATTACTTAAAATTACTGTTTGTCAAAATCTTCTATGACTATTTTAAAGCAAAAGGAATTATTTTGTGTCTTATTACTACAATTTTCTATTGTGTATTGTGTAAAGCATTAGAATGATTATGATTATTTTTGATAGAAAAATCTTTCCATTTATAAGAGCAAAGTTTTATTATAATGTCATCTTTACTGTATACTTTTAAAACATCTTTTGCTTTTACTTGTGTTGAATTCAGGTATGTTTTTCTTAAAAGCTAAGATTTTACTTACTCCAGTGCTCAAACCTCTTGACACATTTTGGTATGTGTATTATCTTTTCAAAATCATATTCTAAATGATATATTTTGAACCAAAGCATTTAAACTTTTATAAATAAAATTATATACTATGATTATAATCCCTTCCAACAATCCTCCATTTTCCCCTTCCCAAATATCCTCACCACTGCATCCTTTTTTATCCTCAATTAATCTATACTCTACTTCACAAATGGTTTTGTAAAAATTTATCAGAAGGCTCTTGTAAATCAAAAAGTATTATTTATATTTTTATATATTTGACACTTTAATACATGAATACAACGCATTTTGATCCCACTCAGCCCTAACTATATTTTCTTGTCCTCTTTCCCCTCCCTCTATAACCCTTTTCCCAATATGTCCCTGTCTTACTTTCATGCATTTTGATTACTTATTCTCTGAATCACTGACTTAAATCATGTATACATGTATGATCATGGGTAGGAGGGTTATTTACTAGAAAATAAGCAACCTACCATTGGCCACATCTCTAAAAGATAATACTCCCCCTCTCCCACAATCATTAGTTGCAATTATTAGTTGCCATTATGTATTCTCGGACGTATGGGTTCTCATGATGAAATACTGATGGACTCAATTATGTGCAGGAAACCACATTTGCTGTGAGTTCATGTGTGTGGCGGACTTGTAATGATCACTGGCCAACCTCACTTCCTACCCTGATCTTTCTTTACACCATTTTGGGCATATGGCCTAAGGAATCAACTCTGGTCCTGTGCTTCACAGATACTTGTTCAGACATATTTTCTAGTGCTTTATTTAAAATGACAAAGAAATAAAGTCATCCTAGGTGCTCATCAACTGATGAAGGGATTATAAAAATGTGGTATTATTCACAATGGAATTTTATTATGCTATAAAGAAAATAAGATTTACAGAAAATGCCAGGAGCTGGAAATGATCTTGATGAATACTGTAGCTCAGATACAGAATCGCCAATGTCATACATTCCATCTAAAATGCTGTTCCCTGTTCTCAAGGGCCATTTAGATGCCCAATTTAGACACGAACATCCAACTGTCACTTATTCTTACTACTCTGATCCATTTTGAATCTCTATAGCAACCACCTCACACTGCTAAAAGAAGCTTCCCTGACAAAGCTGATAGCAATACAAATCTTTGGGCATAAACATACTTATTTACTTATAGGGCAATTTGACAGATTCATCATGCTCATTTAGCAAAAACAAAACAATACAAAAAATCAGTAACTTCCCACAAAGGCCAACAATTTGCAAGGTCACAGAATTTTGACTAACTTACAGTTCCAGAAATGAATCTCCACTTCACTCTTTTCAGTCTAGAGGACCTCAAATCCAAACAAAAGTGGCTGTACATCTGCATAACAGTAATGTCACTCTTGAACCTGTGCCATCTGGGCTGGCAATTCAGTCGAGTAAGTCTCATTGTCTCCACCCCAAGGTGAAATAGTTTTTGACACCTCTCCACCAGCAGCCTTCCCAGCACCTTGTGGCACAAAAACACCTAGCCAGCAGGGAGGCTGCATTTAGATGAATATCAACTTGACTTCCCCATGTCCTGTATTTAAAATATGTGGTGTCTTCAGAAATAGGAAACACCATCTAGTTTATCAGACAAACAAAACAGTGAGCATAGGCTTCCTGATTGAAATCACACAGAGAAGTAGACACCCATGGCACTGGGTTTCTTTTCAATGGCCTATTGCACTGGAAACCAGAATTATTCACACACACACAGGACACATCCCTTCAAATTTCTTTTTCTTAACTTCCATTTGCAATCAACTGACCAGAATGTCAGAATTACTTATGGTTTCTTAAACACATCATTTGTTTTGGAACACAGCCTGAGGGTTTACCTCGATCCATACAATTTTAAAGGTTTTTATGTGGATGGGTCTTATACATAAGGTAAGGACTGAAACATTGAAGCCAGTGACCCTCTGTGCTTAACACAGTAGCAACAGATGGAGAATTGAATTATGCAATGGAATAAGACCAGTGGAGCTTCCCAGTGTGGGTCAAACACATCACTTGCTGGAGGGGAGGGGGATTAAGAAATGACCCCCTTTCAGAAATATTCACCATATTTACCACATTGACAAGATACACATATATATGTTACAGAGAAGTCCACTCAGCTCTATGTTATATCCTTTCTTGTTTCCACTAACAAATAGTCCATATATGTTTTTCTGTGCTCAGAGCCATCTTCTGGTGTCTTAGGTGGAAATATTTCTTAGATAAAATGTCGCTAAAAATTATTTGTGTATGTGTGTGCATCAGCATCTCTTGCCACTGCAAACGGATATAGTCTGGCCTTACTACAGTGTCTTGGAAGTCCCACCCTTGCAGACAAGCTTTGTTAACAAGCTCCTTGAATTAATAAGCTATCTCATCAGTCTGTAGAATGACACTGCTGTAGTCGGCTTTCTAGTTGCTGCACAGAAAGAACCCCAACAAAACTGGTTTGTGGAGGAATAGGTTTATTTGGCTTACAGACTTGAGTGGAGACTCCACCATGGCAGGGAAAACGATGGCATGAGAAGAGGGGTGGACATCACCTCCTCCACAGCATTGCAAACAATGTCAGGAAGGTTTTGTCAAACACTGGCAAAGGGAAGCTGGCTTATAACCCCACAACCCCCCCCCCCATCAACACAGCTCTAGGGAATTTGTAAATTTCAAAGTGCCATCAGCTGAGGATCTATCTATCAGAAAACATTCATACTCTTGTGCTCACAAGAAAAGATACAATATGGGAGTAATTGACAGGGAGGCTACTAAAAATAGAATCTAGGTAATCCAGAATTGTGTCTATTTATTAACCTGTACTGATCTCACTCTCCGATGGAGATTGTGTTTGTATTTTTCAGGATAAAGCGAGAGAGCTGTGGCCCATCTAATCCTACCATCTACCATAGGCAGATAGCTGAGATCCTGGCAAGAGATGAGCCACCACATTAATATCATGGAGGATTCACATGGGACCCGGCAGAGAATGACTGGATGAACAAGGGACACACAGCCACAGCCATTCAATCAACACAGGATAATCCAGTGAGACAGAAATCAACGATCTTCGACACAAAGACCCCTAAACTCACATTAAAGCAGCATTAATACTCACCCACCACGACTCAGGGAACTGAGCGGAAGAGGGGGTGGAAAGATTGTGAGAGCCGTCGTGGGGGAGATGATCCAGAGGCACTTGGGCCAGGAGAACTGGGTTGACTCCTAGGCTATCCATGGTCCCCCACCACAAAGACTGATCCAGAGGACCCACGGAGGATATCCAGCTGATGGGGATGGGGAGGGGGGCATTGGAGAATTGGAGATAACAAATCATTGGTGGCCCATTAAATAATGTAACTCATTATGGACAATAAAAATTTTTAAAAAAATAACGCATTAATTTGTTTGTGGGGGACACCTGGATCAAACCATGACAGACATGATGATAAGGATATAACATTTTCTATTTCTCTACTCAAATATTGTGCTACAAATTAATTAATAAGTTTTTTGAGTCTATCTGAAGTAAAATTGTTTGATAAAGATTTGTCTATTGGTTCTGTATGTTTACAAAACAATTTATTTTCTATTTTATGTCTTCATTATGCCACAACTTGAAGATCTTTATTTTAGCATGTACTTCTAATATATAGGTAAAAC
>PVHP010039594.1:0-16304 GCA_004024765.1 Zapus hudsonius | reverse complement strand
TTGTGGTACATATACACTATGGAATTCTACACAGCTGAAAGGAAAAATGACGTAAGTAAGTTTAAAGAAAAATGGACAGACTTGAAGAAGGTCATTCTTAGTGACCACACACAAGAGCAGAAAGCCAAGCGCCACCCTCATATGTGGTTCCTAACCATGTTAAACCGGAACATTAAGAAAATCCGTCAGTGAATGGAGCGTTTGTAAAAGGGAAATGGAATGAATTTGGAGGGGGGTGATGGGAGGGTGGGGGGCCTCATAGATAAACTAAACTAATAATGAATTGACACCACAAAACCCTAGCTTTTATACAGTAAGCTACTGAGGAAGCTGAGGGCACCGCCTGGTATGAGGGACCATGAACAGAATGGGAGGAAGCCTAACCTCAAGAATAATTGCTCAGGCCTGCATCTCCCTGTCCCAGTTCTTGGTTCCTTTCCACACTGAGCTGTTGATCAATGAGACCCACGAGGTCCCCAAAATGTGACAGACTTCTGTCAAAGCTCTTGAATACCTGTCCCAGGCCTAAGGTAAGACTCTATTGCTGAAGAAATCACAGAGTGCCATCAAACAACGCTAAGAGATCCTGCTAGATCCAGAATGGTACCCAGCTCCCAGATGGTAGTAGCATGTGTAGCACTGGAAGGTGTTGCATGAGCTGCCAGGGGAAATTGGTCAATGATATTTGGAGAAAGCAGAGACCACTGATATATAATATAGACAGTTGTCACAAGAATGCTGAACACAAGGCTATATGGAAGAGACCAGCAAGTCAAAAAATGCTCATCTGTACAATAGTGGTACTAAACCCAGGAGGGTAATCAATGGCTTAATGATTGGCTAAGAAATTTGCTTAGTGACAAGGAACCCTTAAATGGAAATGGGATCCATGGCATAATCTTCTGGGGACCAAAAACTTGGGCTCCTAGGAGAAATTCCCACTACCAGAGAGCTACAGAGAGGCTACACCCATTAGGAGCTAGCCAAAATAGCACTGTCTCATTTAACCTATAATGATCTCACTCTCTGATGGAGATTCTGTTTGTATCTTTCAGAAGGCACTGAGAGAGCCCAGGACAACTATTCCATCAACAAGACATTGGATGAAGGCTGACATCCTGGCAGGAGACAAACCACCCCTGGCCTTTCACACAGGGCCCAAATGATACCTATGAGAAAGTGATGAGACAAACAAGAGGACAATCACCACAGCAAGTCTGATAACCCATGAAAGGTCAATGGAGACGGACACCAATGATACCCAATACAATCCAGGACAGAGATCCAGAGATACTTAAGATTTCAACAACAAAGCAGACTCAAAACTCATTCACCATGACTCAGGGAACTGAGAGGAAGAGGGGGCAGAAAAAATGTAAGAGCCATGGTGGGGGAGAATATTCAGTGACATTGCTCCACTCAGCAACAATACACAAGAAAAAAAAAAGAGAACAAAAAACTGACTACCTCTGGTGTAGTTCATAACCCCTTAACCTATGGACAGATCCAGTATGTGCACCGAGGAAGGACCCCAGTGGGTAGGGGACAGAGAGGAGGGAAATGGGGACACATTCACAAGATTTGCTCATATAATGTATATATTTATTCATAATAAAGATAGATAGATAGATAGATAGATAGATAGATATACACAAAAAAGAAATCTGAGCCATACTGTTGACACGGAAATCAGTATGCTGCAGATTATTTTGTTTTACATGTGTGTGGTGTAGTGTGATGTGGTGTGGTGTGATGTGGTATGGTATGGTGTGGTATGTGTGTGGTGGAGTATGATGTAGTGTGGTGTGGTGTGTGTGATGTGGTGTGTGTGATGTGATATGGTGTGGTGTGTGTGGTGTGTGTGTGTGGTGGGGTATGATATGGTGTGATGTGGGGTGTGGGGTGGTGTGTGTGATGTGGGGTGTGGGGTGGTGTGTGTGATGTGGGGTGTGGTACATGCACATGTGGAAGCTAAAGGAGAATGTCAGGTGCTCTGCCTTTTCACTCTTCCCATTTCCTTAAAATGGAGTCTCTCACTAAACCTGGAGCTGCTGCTTTTAAATCAGCCTAGCTGGCCAGTGAGGCCCAGCAGTTCTTCAGACCTTGCTCTTGACAGGACCAGGGTAACAAGGGAACATGGCACAACCCACTCTTGTAGGACGTGTGCTGGAGAACAGAACTCAGGCACAACTCACTCTCGTAGGATGTGTGCTAGAGAACAGAACTCAGGCACAACCCACTCTCGTAGGACATGTGCTGGAGAACAGAATTCAGGCACAACCCACTCTTGTAGGACGTGTGCTGGAGAACAAAACTCAGGGCACATCAGGCCCTCGTGCTTGTGCAGCAAGCACTCTATAACCTGTGCAGCCATCTCCCCAGCCCTGGATTTTATTTTGATTCTTTTAGTCTCAGCCAAAGTAAAGGCTTAAATCTTGCCTGTGATATGCAAAGTAAAGTAACTCAAATAGATAAACATCTTATTCTTCAGCCCAATACAGAAGCAAGGAGTTATAAGTGCATATAGTTTATATCAAAGTGAATCAGGAGAATCAGAAATAACAAAGGCATGATGAGAAACATTTCAAGTCACAAGAGACCTGAAAAGAGATGACTAATGGAGAAAACTTGAGTCCCATCTTCTGTGAAAAGAACAAAAGAACATCCAATAACTGCACTGTATTTGAAGTAAGCTTGAGTCACACACACACACACACACACACACACACACACACACACACACACACAAATGGGGTCAGGAAGTCATTAAATCAAGTTAAAGATAAATACAATGAAAGATAGTTACCAAGGTAGGAGTTCCTGAGAGAATCCAAAATATAAAGTAAATGAAATTTTTAAGCCAGTCAAAGATAGTCTCCTTTCTAAGTAAAGGGTTCCTTGTAGCAGTCAATTCAACTGTCTCCTCTGTCTGTCACCCTCAATTCTCTTCTTTCTCTCTCTGCAGACAGGTCTTGCTAAAGAGCCCAAACTGGCCTCAAACTAGATTCTCCCCCTTGGCCTCCTATATGCTGGAATGGCAGGCGTGCACCACCACACCTGTCTCTAATCTGATTTGTTAAAACCAACAATCACAACAAAAGTCCCCTTTCTGACTAAACTACAGTACTTATGCATGCACACCCTCACGTATTCATCTGCACACGCCATTGCACATCATACCAGGGTTTCCTAAACTGCTTGCCTTTCAGCCTATTAAAATTAAACAAAATCCAAAACCTGTTTCTAATGCCCCACTCCATTCCCTCCACCATGGTATAAACATTTCTGGACCTGAGTTTCAAGCTTGGCTTTCTCACAAACTGCCTGAGTGTCCTTTGGAAAGTAAATGCCTCACTAAACTGTAGTTGATTAAATGAAAAAATGAAATTGGATGATCTATACATTTCATTCCAGGGTCAAAAGTGTTGCTTACATCTCCACACCCAGGAGCAATGTCTTCCGAAGGCCAAAGCAGAGTGTTTATGTTCAGAACTGTCTGAGATGAGAGCTTTGCAGCTATCACCAGCAACTGCAAGATTTTCACAGCAGTCTGCCAATCTGGCCTGAGACAAACTGCCACAGAGCTCCCTCCAGTGGACTATTTTTATTTTGCGCAGTAAATGTTAGCAACTTAATCGTCATATTTTTATTTAATATCTTTATTATAAATAAGTATATACATTGTATGAACAAATATTGTGCAGGTGTCCCCATTTTCCTCCTCTCTGTCCCCTACCCATGGATCCTTCCTCAGTTGTTATCTGGGACGAGAAAGCTTGACACAGGTGATGTAGTTCAAACGCCACACTTCCACATATCAGAAGTTTAGGTCCAAAATAGTAAGGCAACTTATTAAAAGTCTTACAACAAACTGGCTGAGATAGCAAAACATTTTTTTCACAATGGACTTAGAAATCATTCTCCAAGTGTGGTGATATAATTCTAGTCCTTGGCAGAATGAGGCAGGAGGATAACAAGTTTCAGGCCAGCTGGGCTACATACTGAAAGCTTATCTCACATTTAAAACAAACAAAAAAAAAAAAAAAGATTTGAAAGCCCCTTATAAAAGCTTATCACAATGAAATTCCAATGACAATAAAGAGTGTTTCATGGAATATGATGAATTGACTCTAAATGTCTATGGAAATGCAAAGAGTTAAAATAAGGCATTTTTAAAGGCAGAAGAGGTGAGGCTTATGAGGAAGATGCTGGCAGCAAAGCCATGGTTTCTCATCTCAGCATATTCAACATGTCGACCAGATAGACAGTTTCTCATGTTGGGTGGGGGAGTTCCTATCACTAAGGAAATTCCACAGGTTTTAGTGTCTCTGAGAGGAAGTAAAGATATGTCTCATATTATATCACAGGTGCCTAGGAATCTCAAGGACACTAGCCCATAGCAAACTTTTAAGTTTCTCAGGACAGAAAAGAAGCTGTCTCAAAGAGATCTGTGAACATGACTTGGTCTAGTGGAACAAACCACAACAAGAGTCATAAGAAAACCCAAGATCCTTAAGACACCATGACTATCAGAATCATCACTCACTAGTATAGTATAGTTCAATAGGAAACTGAAAATTGCATCTAGTTAAGCTTTTCCAAATGAAATGAACAGTCAAAACTCTCAACCTTCAACAAGTAGGAAGTATGTGAGAAAGATACGCCATAGCAAGGACAGGCTGTTTCTTATGACAGACAGGATGCTGAGCTGACGGAGCAACAGAAACGGTAGATGTCCAAAAGTGCTACAGACCCGTGATCAGTATATGTGATGTCATAATGAAAACTCTGCAGTCTTGTTGGAGAGGGTGAATGTAGTTGCAAATGAAAGGAATGTTGTTGCAGCCAGAGGCAAACTATGACAGACTGTATTTTCCAAGGATGGACACAACATTCTCTGCTCTTCTCATCCCATATGTTCTTCCTATCCAGCATGTGTCTTTGATACTTCCCCATCAACAGAAGGAAATTGTTTCTCTACCCTCACCCCCCAATGTGAGCAGGTGTGTGATGGTTGTGACAAACAGAATACAGCAGGCACAGACCTTGGATGCTCACACCTGGAAGCCACCTACCATGGAAGTAGATTATATACTACTTCGTTATACTGTGGTGGTTGAGTCAGATGTCCCCCATAAACTCATGTTTATGAATGCTTGGTCCCCAGCTGATGGCAATTTGGGAGGTAGAGCCTTGCTAGAGGAGGTATTTTACTAGGGCAGGTTTGGGGGTGTTACAGCCAGCTTCCCCTTGCCAGAGTTCACTCTCTTGCTGCTGTTTTTGACCTGCTGCAGCACAATGGATGCCCAGCCTCTGCTAATGTCATGCTTTCCTCTGCCATCATGAAGCTTTCCCCTGAGAATATAAGCCAAAATAAAATCCTTCTTCCAGTCAACTGCTTTTGGTCAAGTGCTCTGTCCGATCAGCACAATGGTAACTACAACAATACTGCATGAAGCACAGCCCACAGGGAGAAGTCCAATGGAGCCTCATGCAGAAACAGATCAACAGGGCAAGATACACAATGATTCCTTGTGGGTTAAGGTGCAACCTTCCAGTTGAGCACTTTCTAAGTTCCTGACACAAAAACCCTGAGCAAGCTGGATGTCATGAAACATGCATGTAAGCTCAGGAGGCTGAGGCAGGAGGATTGAAAGCCTGAGGCCAGCCTGGGCTACAACAGTGAGTTCCACACTACCCTGGACTTTACAGCTAGACCTATCTCAAAAAATAAAAAATGAGTTTTCTTGGGCTAGAGAGATGGGATGGCTCAGTGGTCAAGGCACTTACCTGCAGAGCCCAACAACCCAAGTTCGATTCCTCAATACTCATACAAAGCGAGATGCACAAAGTGGCACATGCATCTGGAGTCCATTTGCAGGGGCTTGAGGCCCTGGTGCCCCCATTCTCTCTGTCTCTCTTCTATCTCTCTCTGCTTGTAAATAAATAAAAATATTTTTTAAATAAGACTTCTTTAATGATTTAAGCTACTAAAGTTTGGGGTACACTGTTTCTCAGCCATAGGAAACCAGAATAATCCTTAATTATGCCATGAATTAAAACCACAGTTACTTTGTGTTTTGGCAATAAAACCCTTACTACTTTCTCAAAATTATATATAGCTAGATATGAATATAGATACAGATATAAATATATATATTGTAATCTAGCTCAGGAGGCTGACATAGGAGGATTGCCCACCCTTAAGTTCAGGACAGATTGATTGGGCTACAGAATAAGTTCCAGGTCAGTGTGTATTAGAGTGAGACTCTGCCTCAAACACACACACACACACACACACACACACACACACACACACACACACACACAAATAACTTGGATAAAACCATGAAAAAAACTAAGGGTAAAACATAACCAAATTTCTCTCTGACTATAGATAGTGAAGAGTCTTTTAAAGTAAGATATTAAGACCATACACCAGGGCTGGGGAGATGGCTCAGCCTCAAAAACAAAACAAAATCTTAGACAAAGCCACAAAATTTAGTGTGAAATATAAGAATTTCTCTGAGGATGGGGAGACGGTTCAGTGGATAAAATGCATGCTGTCCAAGCATGATGACCTGAGTTCAGGTCATTAGAACCCATGTAAAGCCAGATATGATATCGAGTCTGGATTCCAAACCCTCCTGTGGCAAGATGGAAGGCAGAGCCAGGAGAATCCCAGAAGCTCAAGGGCCAATAGCCTGAAATACACAGTGAAGAAAACAGAATTGCCTCAAAAAACAAGGTGTTAGGTAAGGACTGACATTCAGGGTTGTCCTTTGACCTCCATACTGTGTTATGGTGCACGAATGTGTGAGCACACACCCATGCACACCATACACAGAGAGAGACAGAAAACATCACTGACCTTAGGTAATGAAGAGTCTTTGGAAGTCAGGTATTAAAATCAAACACTGAGCATGTGTCATGGTTTGATCCAGGTGTCCCCAACAAACAAATGAATGTGTTCTGAATGATGATCCTCAGCTGATGGCAGTTTGGGTTTTACAACCTCATTGGAGCTGTGTTGTTGGGGGCGGGATTATGGGGATTTTAAGTCAGCGACCCCTTGTCAGTGTTTGGCACACCTTCTTGCCGCTGTTTGCAGTGCTGTGGCGGTGATGTCCACCCCTCTGCTCATACCATCATTTTCCTTGCCATGATGGAGTTTCCCCTTGAGTCCGTAAGACAAACAAACCCATTCCTCCACAAGCTGCTTTTCATTGGGTTCTTTCTGCACAGCAACTAGAATGCTGACTGCAACAGATTTGGTACAAGGAGTAGAGTCATCCGTTGCTGCTAGAACCCTGATTCTGTGGCTTTGGCATTTTGGAATTGATATGCAGGAGAAATGTGGACAGATTGGAAACCTCGTCTTAAGAGACGCCTTGCAGTGCTGTAAGTACAGCTGAAGAACCATCCTGGTCAAAGTTGGAAAGACCTGAATGAAGTAAGAACTATGGACTGTGAAGTTTGGTTTACAAGGGTGAGAAAGAACTTGGTCAGGACCATGCCAGAAGCAATTTATGTGAGAGGCTTGCTGTGTTCTGCCTGCCTGTGTCCTGGGAACCTGTGCAAGGTTATTTTACATAAAGATGGACTGGTGTGAGCAGATGGAGATGACACAGAAAGAAAAGAAATATTTGGGCCGAAACTGCTGCCTGTTCAGCTGCAATTGTTTGAGAGATGACAACCATTGAGATTGGGCCAGATGATCTGCATTGGAACAGCAGGAAGAATGCAGATTCTTTGAAGGGGCCTGAATGCTTCCCCCCCCCCCCCGCCCCCGGATTAACAAGTTGGTAGCCCACCTGGTTCTGTGGAGAAGAACAAATGCAAGAAGAGAGGGTCATTGGATTTGCACCACAGTTATGTTTTTGAAAAATGGCCATCAGCAATGTGAAGCAGGTGTGTGGAGGCTGATGGAGCCATGAAGATGAACTGTGGGTTGCAATGGAAATCCAATGAAATGCCAGGACTATGGATGGCTGCCAAAGTGAGCTGCAAGCACCGAAAGTTTTCCCAGACTGAGTAGCAAAGCTGGAGGGGTGGAATCAAATTTCCAAGAGACTGATTAGAATAATTGAACTTGGAGTTAGAGATAGATATTGCCCTGTTTGTTTTAAATCTTTTATTGGTTCAATCTGTTTTTGCAATGCCTCAAGTTTTGCAGTGTGAATGTTCTGTGCCATTATGGGTGTATATTTTGGTATTATGGCTCAGTTGAAAGCTGTGGGGACTTAGGAGTTGAACTAAACACATTGTATTTACATCATGTATGATTATTAATTTGTGGGGGCCAGGGGCAAACTGTCATGGTTTGATCCAGGTGTCCCCCACAAACAACTGAATGTGTGCTGAGTGATCGATCCCCAGCTGATGGCAGTTTGGGAATTAGAACCTCACTGGAGCTGTGTTGTTGGGGGTGGACTTATAGGGGTTAAGCCAGCTTCCCCTTACCAGTATTTGGCACTGTTCGCAGTGCTGTGGCAGAGATGATGTCCACCCCTCTGCTCATGCCATCATTTTCCCTGCCACGATGGAGTCTCCCCTTGAGTCTGTAAGCCAAATAAACCCATTCCTCCACAAGCCACTTTTGCTTGGGTTCTTTCTGCGCAGCAACGGGAATGCTGACTGCAACAGCATGGGAAGATGGATCAGTGCATGAGAGCGCTTCCTGCGCCAGCATGAGGGTGAAGTTCAATCCCAGCACCCACATAAAAAGCCACCACATGTGCCTGTATCCCCAGGGCTGAGATGGGCAGAGAAAGAGAGATGAAAGGTAGAAGGACAGAAGGTAAGGAAGGGGGGAGGGAAAAGAAAAAGAGATGAAATGAGCAGAAAAAAGTGAAAGCTGAGGGTATAGCTCATGAAGGGCTGCTTCCCCAGGACAGAATAAGCTCTGTGTTTGATCCCCCAAACTGCAAGAGAGAGAGAATGAGATACCTTTACAATCCAAACAACTGACATTAATACACATAATGTATTGATTTATATTTCATAGCACCTGAAGGTGTTTCACAGGCTACTGGGGGAGAAAAGTTGTCTTACTCAGTTGTGGACCCTACATGCTACAATACAGACCTGCTAAGCAAGATGTGCCAGATACTGTAAACCTGGTCAAAAGCCCATGACTAAGGTCGTAGGCCCTGGGGGTGAGGGGAGGGAATCTATTCCTGCTCTTTTGCTAAAGGTACATGTTGCCGAACTGCCTTCTAAATGTCTGCTTGTGCGCACAGATCATGGCTGCAGGTGGTGGTTAGTGTACACTCATCACTAGCTACAGTGCTGAGGATAAGCAATAGTTAGCTGCTCAGCTCTAAAAGGAACTTCTGTATTGCCCCTCCTCCAAGCCTCAGGGAATTAAAGAATGGAAGAACTGGAAGATGGAAGAAGGGCTGTGAAACACTGTCATCTCGATGACGTGGCCAGCCATGGTGCTCATGAACTCACAGCAGCTGTGGGCACCTGCACAAGACCTGCGTAGAATTGGGCATGTCAATATCCCATCACAAGTGGAGAGGGGCTCGGGAGGACCCCCCCCCCCCCACAATGCGGGTCTCTTTATTGCAGTGAGTGGTCGCTAGGAGAGAGGGAAATGTTCTCTCCAGTAGAATAGCTACTGCACTGACAAGCTGCTTGAATCCTATAAATCCTGGCCCATGCTCATGCAAGCAGCTCCAGTTAATCCCAGTGATCAAAATGATAGTAAAGGAGGTTAAGGTGCTTGCCTACAAAGCCTAACAACCTGGGTTCGATTCTCTGGTCTCCATGTAAGGCCAGATGCACAAAGTGGCATATGCATTTGGAGTTTGTTTATAGTTGCTAGAGGCCCTGGTGTGCCTATCTCTCTCTCTCTCTCTCTCTCTCTCTCTCTCTCTCTCTCTCTCTCTCTCTCTCTCTCTCTCTCTGTGTGTGTGTGTGTGTGTGTGTGTATGTGTGTGTGTCTATATTGCTCTGCTAGCAAATAAACAAAATACTAAGCCGGGCGTGGTGGTGCACGCCTTTAATCCCAGCACTCGGGGAGGCAGACATAGGAGGATTGCCCTGAGTTCAAGGCCACCCTGAGACTACATAGTGAATTCCAGGTCAGCCTGGACTAGAGCGAGACCCTACCTCGAAAAACAAACAAACAAAATGATAAAATACTAAAAAAAAAAACGAAGTAAGATAGGTCACAAAGAGGGGGAGCAGGGTGAGACACACACTGAAAGCAGGAGGGAACTGCTTGGGGAGAAAACATGGTTCAGTGGGGGTGGGAGAAGGACAAGAGACGGTGAGGGAAGGTGAACGGGTTCAAATCATATACATAGGGAAATGTCAAAAAATTATTTTTAAAGAATATTATTTTACACTAATAAAAATTTATAAGGGAGATGGCACAGTGGTAAAATAAAAATGCTCCTGCCAACCAGAGTTCAAATCCCCAACACCCATGTAAAGCTGAACACAAACTGATACATGTGTCTATAATCCCAACAGGTCTACGACAATGGGAGGAAGAGCCAGGAGAAGCCTAAAGTTTCTTGGCCTTCCCAAAAGCAAAAAGCAAGAGCCACCCTGTCTCAAGAACAGGCAAAAGGAGAGCACCGATACCCTGAGGTTGTCCTTTGACCTCCACACACATGCAGTGACACACACACCAAATAATTTTTTTAAATGTTTTTACAAAAATAATATATAACAAAAAAGCCAGACAAGGTGGAGCACACCTTCAGTCCCAGCACTTGGGAGGCAGCAGTAGGAGGATCACAGTGAGTTCAAGGACACCCTGAGACTACATAGTGAATTCCAGGTCAGCCTGGGCTAGAGTGAGACCCTACCTCAAAAAAAAAAAAAAAAAAAAGCCAAAAAAAGGAAGAACTAGTAACAATATATAAGAAATAAAATTTAACAGAAAAAGCTAAAAGCTTGACCAAGCATTTCTAGATGTAGAGTCAGGAAAGATAAACATATATAAAATGATCCTCAGTCACCAGGAATCAAGGAAATCATGTCCCAATGAGATAGTTTTTCATACACACCAAGGACATAGACCAGCCAATATGAAATGTCTGTATATTCTTCTAGAATAAAAGCATCTCCACTATGGACAATGACATCACCTAGTAAACTTAACATGCACACACCCTCTAAGTGAATTGCACTCCTAGGTAACTGGGTATCCTAAAATAACTCTCACATGTGCAAAAAGAAACATACCACAAACGTTCATGGCTATGCTGTTTACAATAGCAAAAAAGTGGACACAACCCAAATACCTCCTGATACAAGAAAAGACGGAGGAGTGTTGAAAGAATATAAATAACCGTGATACACACATAAATATAAAATCTCAAGTCACAAGGAATAAAGAGCAAATCAGAGAACACAGACTCTGATATGTTTTATATAAAGGTTCAAAACAGAAAATATTTCAGAAATAAAAACAATGCATTGTGTAAAGATACAAGCATAAGGACTAGGGAGATGGCTCAGCAGGTACAAAGCTTGTCACACAAACAAGAGGGTGTGAATTTATATCCCTAGAACCCACGTAAAACTAGACATGGTTGTGCACACCTCGAAGTCCAGCGTTCCTAAGGCATGATGGGAGGTGGAGATAGGAAAATCCCCAGAAGCCCAGTTCAGCTGGCCTAGTGTGTACAGAGGTCCTGTCTCAAACAAGGTGCAACCCAAGGTTGTCCTCTGATTTCCACACCTCATGTGGCATGTGTGTGCCTGCACTCACACACCCAAATTCACATGCACGAACACACACATACACATATGTACATCACACACACAGATTTTTTTTAAAGATAAATGTAAAAATAATTAAGAAAAATAGGCCAGAAGCAATGGAAAAATTAGTAACTAAGTCCAAGACACTGATGAGCAGGAGGTGAATGACAAGGACCTGATTTGTGGTCATGACACACACTGTCAGACACTGTCTATAAGCTCCTATACAAAACATGTAGTTCTCAATAATTGAGACCATAATAAAGAGCACAGTGCCCTCTGCTGGACAACCTTTGCTTTTACTTTAAAATTTGAAAATAATAATTCTAACCTAATCGTGGATTTCAGAAACATAAGGTCCCTTTGAAAACATCTCAAATTCCACACTTATATGCTACAGAAATTAAGATCAGAAAAGTTATCAACCATATAGAACTATCCAACAAAGTAACCTTGGCATTTCTATTGCCAAATACTGATTAAATAAAAATATAACCATAAGGAAAGATTTTTAAATGTTCAACATATAATATCAACTTGCATAAAACTATCCTCATAGAACACAATACTTTGTACAATGAATTCATACAATGAAAAAGATTTTAAATACATAGCAGAATTACCATCCACTGGTGAATTTACTTGAAATTGTGTTTTATTTAAGCAATCGATGAAAATATTATAGGACATCTAAACCAAAAGGAAAACACAACTGAAATACCTCTGTAAATTTGACTGACCAATGACAGTGACCTCACTGTGACTTAAAATCCCTTCCTTCTGTTATATGCTAAACCTCTTTCACTGGTGTCAACAGAAAAGAACAGCAGCAATGGCTTCTGTCAGCCTGTCTCTTTGGCTAACTAACCTAAGCTTTCATATATATTTTTTTCATCTATTTTCATATATATTTTTAATTTATTTGTAAGCAGAGAAAGAAGACAGAGACAGACAGAATGGACACACCAGAGCCTCCAGCCACTGCAAACAAACTCCAGATGCATGCACCACTTTGTGCATCTGGCTTTTACATGAGTAATGGGGAATCAAACTTGGGTCATTAGGCTCTGCAGGCAAGTGCCTTAACCACTGAGCTGCCTCTCCAGCCCATAACCAAAGCTTTTGAACTTAAAATAAATTTCAACAATGAAGCTAGCCAGATACCAATTATTATGGGTACTGTTCTCTTTGAAACTGTTTCCCAGAAACTCATGGGTTAGGCAAATCTCCAGCAATTTGATGGGTCTCACCTTGCTCTGTCAACCTACTCAATGCAGCTTAATTGTGCACAGGATCCCATCACCAAAATACTGAAAACCCATTATGACGACATTCCAAAGCTCTGCTTGAAAGTGTGTCAGGAACATACGGTCACTCCTACCGTCAAAATCACAAACTACTTGGAGCAAAATCTAACAGAACACGTTCAAGATCTATAAGTTAACACTGCAAAGCACAGCTGAGAGAGGACAGAAAGATCTAGATCATGTTGAGGATGTGGAAACCTTGATTTTGTTAAGAAGTTAAATCTCAAACTAATTACTGATTCCACACTACTTCACTGAAAAGACTCAACCGAATTTTTTATAGAAACATTGATTTGAAAATATATATTGAAAGGCCAAAAAAAAAAAAAAAAGCCAGAACAATGTTGGAAACGAGGCAAGTTGAAGGACAGTGTTTATTTATAAACCTGCCATGACAAGCTAGCCACACAGGAGGACACAAGCCTACCACAAACCAAGGGGTACATTCCTCCCATGAACCCCTGGAGGACCATTCTGAGCTCAGCAGTTAGTGTTCTAGTCCCAAGAGACACATTCCTGCCTGGGGGACACAGCAGGGGTACTCAGGACTCTGGGCAGGAAGCAGGAGGTGAAGGAATATTTAGAGCGTGTCTATAAAGAGAAAGAGCAGCTTCAGAGCAGCAGGTCCTGATCAACAGGAGGAACACCTGGGCTCCAATGTCTACATGGCACCTCCTGGTACTTCCTGGTCCCTCTGTAGCTAAAAATGGGCCCATTTAGAAATGGTCTGAGAAGTACAAGACAACCCAAGGGTCCAAACCCTCAGGAATGAACTCTCCCAGGTCACAGCCTGTAGAGGTGATGGCTGAAAGTAAGGGGACTCACAATGGCAAACAGAGGGAAAGGATGAGGAGCACCTGCTGCAGGAAGGGAACCAATGACAAGAGAAGCCGGGGCCTTCCTGGTACCTTGTCTTCCAGGGGTCCCCTCAGAAGGAACAGGGGCTGCAGGCTCATCTCTCCCTTCAAAGGCCAACAGCCCCCAGCGGGGCTGTACCTGCTCCCTCTCCCCAGGGAGCTTCCAGTCCATTAAGGAGCAGAGTGGGCAATGAAGCCAGTTCATTCCCACGAGGAAGCAACAACCTTAGCTTGAGGATTCCCAGCAGCCTGGCCACAGTCTTCTCCGAGCCTGTGGTCCTGGACTCCTGCTATCCACTTCTTTCCTCCCAGGTCAGATGTGCATCACGGTGCACACTCATTCCATCAACTTCCGTTCCCTTTCCATTATCTTTCCAAGTGTCCCTACCCACGGCAGGAAATATCCTGTGTGACCTGAACCATCTCCTTCTTTCTTCCGAGGACCTAAGTTATCCAAATCCTGTGTCTGCAATCATCCATTTGTGATGACTTCAGATGGACACAGAAGTGTAGGTGTCTATCAGGTACCACTGAAGGCTTGCTGTTAAGAAATTGAGAGTCTGGCCATGATGGGCTGCAGGCCCAACACCATCACTTCCTTTATTAAATGGAGTTTCGCTGACACATCACACCTGTACATCTACGTACTGCTTTGGCTGCTTCGCCATTTAACAGCAGTGTCAGGCAGTTTCAACAGAAGCTGCTGTATGGCTCTGTATGAAACAAACTTGCTGAACCCTGGTCTAGTGGAAAGAGAGCTGTGACTTCATTTCCTTGCATGCTGTACAAGTAACACCAAGACCAAGAGCATCGACCTTGTTCCCACCAGACTGCCAACACTACAAGTTGCAGGAGAGTTGTTAACGGTCTGCATCTAAGCATAGTCTAAGACAGAAATGTTAGCATTCTTCATTTGTAGATGAGGCCACAGAAGTTCAGAGAGCATAAGCAATTTGCTTAAGATCAGGTAAGTGGTAAACAGTAAGTAGTTGAGGGCTGGGATTACAGCCCAGGCTCACCACACTCCAAACCCTGTGTTCCATCAATGAGCTCACATTATACTCACGTGATGAGGAAAAGGCTGAGCCACCGTATCTAGGAGATAGAGGTGGGGTGATTAGACACTGTGAGAAAGGGGACTGGCTCTTCAGTGAGCAACCTTTGAGCTTTTTTCCTCAACGAACACTAGCTCTCACGCTATGTGATGGGAGCACAGATAACAAGAACATTTCCCCCAGCCTTATCTCCCCCAACTCCCTGCATAATGACTCCCTGGCTGGGCAAGCTACCTGTGCAGACCAAGACTCCAGTGTTGCTCAGGAGCAAGCCCCCTCCCTGCAGCTGACAGCAGAGCTGCGCTCTTGCAGCCTTGGGACAACACACTCAGTTGAGCAGTGTGTCACCTTGACATCATTGTAGGAAGGGTTCTCCATCAACTGGATCCCGTGTGCACTCCATAACAGTTGAGGGCTGAGGAGGAAATGGAAAAGGGTGGAAAAGCTGCGTATGTGGAGACCTAATGAACACACACCCCAAAACTCAAAGGAGCTTATCAACAACTGATGAAATGCTGACAATACAAGATGCATTAAAAAAAATGCTTCGTTCCACTATGCTCCCTGAGGCTCGCAGCACCTCTCCCATTCCACGATATGAGCCTGCCGACTCTGCACACTGAGAGCAGTGCGCCCCACCTCTCAGCAGCTTCCATAGCCCTGGTCTTACAACCTGCATCTAAGGCAAGGTTCCATCCACTCTTTTCAGAGAGCCCTGGCTTAGAATTACCTGAAAAAGACTGAGTCGTGCCCACATGCCTTTACCATTGTTCTATGTCAGGACTATCTGAAAGGTGCTCTCGTTCCATCTTCCTCTGCTCAAAAGAGCTTTCTCTGAAGTCTAAAGAGGAGCAGCAGTGAGCCGTGTGGCTTCTTTAGTATTTCTGGATTCCAGCTCCATTCTGTATGTACTGAAGCTCGTGGATAAAAACCAGGCATCAAGACTCCACGGGAAGGAGACGTGGGTAGAAGGGCAAGTTGGTGGTGGTTACATGAATAAAGCAAACAAATACAAAGGGAAGGACAAAGAAACCTGGTAGAGAACATGAAATGCAGAAACTCTGTCCAAAGGGCCAGGACAGAACCTGGGTTTGAAATGAGCATGAATATAATCAGCTACACACCTACAAAGAGGTGTATTCATCAGTAGTTACCTTGGGTGACTCAGGGCTGTGCATTTCAACATCTTGTTAACATACCTACTAACATGCTGGCATCTCCCCCAGGTGAAGATGACAGTGATGATATATACCCTCAGCAGGCTGATTTGAAAGCTCCATGGCTAACTCTCAGCCCAGTGTCCAAGTGTAACTGGACAAGTACATGTTTTTGGTAGACCTGCCCCTGTGGCTAGGGAC
>PVHP010039593.1:0-16285 GCA_004024765.1 Zapus hudsonius | reverse complement strand
CCGTAGCCAAGCACACAGTCCGTTTCTTAAATTCAGCCTTGGTCAAACTCTCTGGGCATGGGCAGTAGGACGCATCCACCCCTTGGCCCAGGCACACACTTCTATCAAAGTTTTCTGCAGTCTCTCCTTCCCCTTAGAAAATTCACAAGCCAAGCCTCCAAATGCAATTCTCTCTGCACTGAGCATTTCCAAATTCTCATCAGAATAGTCCATAAAACTTGGCTTACCGCTCTTTAAGGCATCTTCAGTTGCAAGTACCAAGTCCATGTCCATTCCTCCAGCACACAAGTTCCAGAAGATCAAAATCCACATGGTCAGATTCATCTCAGCAAATCACCCCACACTCTGGTACCAAATCTGTCATAGCCACACACCACTGGGATGAATCTCCAAAGCATGCGTGATTATGGGGAGGAAAAGTATTTATTGAGGTATCAGACCCAGGGTAAGTTAGGGAAAAAAAGGCTGGCCCCTTTTCACAGATCCAAGCAGAGACAGAGACAGAAGCCCAGCACCAGCACCAAGCAAGCACACTGTAACACACTGTGATTCACAAAATGCAGATCTCTACACCAGGGTTCTGGCTCTTCTTTTGCATACCTATCCTTAATATTTTACATCCAAATTAGAAAGGGTCAGTCCCCAGGAGGCTAGGCCAAAGTGGCACTTCCTCCCTCCAGAAGCCTGGAGACAATAATTTAAATAAATCCTTAATTCTTTTGGGGGACATTATTCAAACTACCACAGGTCCTTTGTAATGAAGTGCTCTAAAACTTTTTCCTGAGAGGCATGTGAGTTCTTGGTGGTATGGCCTATATTGGGTTATGGCAAGTGCCATTGGAATGAATCCCCTGTTTCCTAATGGCTCCTGCTGGCTCTCCTTGTAAACAATAGCATAATTTCCCCTTTGTAATTAAGATCTTTTTTCCCAGCCAAAACCTTGAGCCCCTTCCTGCATTTCAGTTCAGTGGCATGAGAACTCCAATTCATCAAAACTATCTAATTTCACATCCCAATCAAGAATTCCTCCTTTAGGCACTACAACCAGTATCACTATTAAACCCAACACCAAGTTGCAAAGATATGTTTCTGATTGATTTTGGTTGAAATAGAAATCAATCACTCTTACTTTTTGGTTAGTGGGCCCATACATCTTTGCAATGAAGGAGAAAGTGCTATTTATTGTACACTAGCTTAAGGCATGTGTCCTCATATCTACTAGAGCAGCATTCCAAATTCTCTGAGTGTTTTCTCCCAGTTGTCATTCTAACCAAGCCTTCAGTAGACCACTATTCTCTATAGCCATCTGCTGGTTGGTGATGGGATCTTTGGTCCTACCAGTGGATTCTATGCTGCCTTGGTTTCTTCCCTATTGTAATAACACAATGTCACAATCTGTGCTAGCTATAAAGAACATGTTTATTTTCACACATGATTATAACCACTTCAAGCAGGTATGGCAAGCATGTGTCTCTCCCTGGAAGGGCAGAACACTGTCGTAGTCAGCCACACATCGCAAGAATGAGCCTCAAAACCAGGCACAGTTATGGGAGGAAGGGATTTATTGAAATTACAGATCCAGGGGAAATTCCATAATGGCAAAAGAGGCTGGCCCCTTTCGCAGGTCCAAACAGAGAAAGAGAGAGAGAAGCCATCACCAACACCACACACACCAGGAAATGGGCAGGAGAAGAGATTTCCTTCCCCTTTATATAGCCTTAGGGCAGGGTCTTGCAACAGTTTTCTAGACTTGTTGACTTCTGAGTCTCTCAGATTTCCTTCCTGCACAGCTCTCCCAGGAAGGGGTGCTTATTTCTAGCTAACCCTGAATCCTTGAGCCTCCTTTCTTTCTTCAATTTAGAGGAAATCTGCTACACAACACTCAAGATTACTGGGATTGCTAACAGGTCAAGTTGACAACAAAACCATCACACCGTCCATGATGTTTTGTATCATCTACCTGCCACCAAATAGATGGCTTTCTCCCTTTCATACCTACCATAATTTCCATGTTCCAAATCAGAAACTTGGTGGTAGCTGTGCTGATGGCAAGTGAGGCTGTGAGCATTAGGAATCACATCAGCTTTTATGTATGCATGTTGTTGCACCCTGCCTCTATCCGTGCCTAACACCACAATGACTTTGTTCATGACCCCACTAAACAAGCACCATAGAACTTAGAGAAAAAGGATGGCTGACAGTCACAAATCAAGTCATTTTGTTCATGTAGTTACTAAAAGAATCTTCCACCATGGGAATTTCCCAGTATAATAATTTGCATGAGATCTCCAGATTCAGTTCTCATTCCAAAATGTAAAGCCATTTAACTCTCTCCTGGACCTTCTTTTAGTCTTTTCCAAGTCTCTGACCACTATGTAGCACATTAGCCACTGGCTATGACTCAGTATAGATCTGTTCCAGGCCATCTCCTTCTATATGAAGAGGACAACGAGGTGTATTGAAACTAGTAGAGCACTGAATCTCTGTCAATTGGAATTTTTCCCTTAGTCATAGTTTTCCTGCCCATCTAGTGTATTATCTGCCAATATTGTACTAGTGGCACTAACTGAATAGGTAGTTCTATAGAGCTTTCTCTTCCTCTGCTAGTTCGTACACTTAAAACTGGACATCTGGAATGTTACTTGGTTAAAAAAAATGGATCAGCACCCAAACAGGGCATATACTGTCTTAAAAATCCAAAAGAAAAAAGTTGGTATGATTTGGATGTTAAAGGTCTCTCAAAGGCTTACATGTTGAAAGTTTTTCCCCTAGCTGATGCTGCTATTGGGAAGCGGTGAAACCTTTAAAAAGAATGCAGAGAATAGAGGAAGAAAATTAGGTCATTAGGGTGTGCTTTTAAAGGAAACATTGGGACACCAGTCTTTCTGTCTCTGTCTCTCTACTTTCCAATTTCCATAAAGAAGCTTGTTCCAACATATGCTCCTTCCCTTTGATAAAATCTCACCTCACTACACACCCAAAAGCAATACAACTAAGTATCAAGGAGTAAAATGTCTCAATCCATAAGCCAACACAAACTTTTACTCCTTCAAAGTTATTTTTCTTGGGTATTTTGTCACAGTGATTAAAAAAAACTTGACTAACAGAGGTATACACATGATTGTGCCTTGTTGTAGTGTGAGGTGCAGCAACTTTCTCTCACTTAAGAAGTAGGCTAACTTGCCCCAGATGGCAAGAACCTTCACTGAGCTAGACTTAGTCTTCCTCTTCTGGGATATGTCTATGGAATGACAACTCACAACAAAGAACAAAGGATCTGGCATCATCCTGAGGCATGGACAGTAAAATTAGCATTATTCATATCAAATAAATAAATCATATCATATTCATAAATGGGAATTTATTCTGATTTTACTTATCAAGGTGAATGAAAAATTTTGTCAAATTAATGCATAGTATGTACCAGGGTCTGTGTGGGTTATTTGCTCAAGAATAAAACAACTGTACATACAACTATGATTAGTATCACTATCTGATTTGAGTTATGATGATCTGCTGTCATTTTGTATCACCTATCTAATCTGTCTTGTATTAGTGTCCAGAAAGGTAAGTTAAATTGTGATATAATGTGAATCTTTCCACTTGGGATATAATAACATCCTATGATGACAAAGATGTTCTTTATTAGTACTGTCTAATATGGAAGGCCACTACCAGTATGTGGCTCTTAGGCACTTGAATCTAACCAGTGAAACTGAGGAATTATTACTCTTAAATTTAATTTGCATTTAAATGTGAAAAACCACAAGTGACCCATGACTACTTGTAATGGTTTTTATATAAAATGTCCCCCTTAATTAAATTCATGTGATAAAAGCTTGGTCCCCAATGCTATGCTCTGGTGAAGTTTTGGAGAACTGACTGGATTATAAGGGTGGGCTCTGACTTAATCAATAGATTACTCCATGGATGGATACTGTATCAGGGTTCTCTAGAGGAACAGAACCAATAGAATGAATATGCATTTTTAAAAAGATGAAGTCACAGTTATAATTTATAGATGTGCAAATCCAAATGTTCACTAGAAATCAAAATGTGAATGGAAGATTATTATTTAAAGGATCTCATTTTTAATATTGCCAGTCTTTATTCTGATCATACCAGAGTGTTTTTGTTACACTTTTTCCTTTCATTATTGAAATGGGTACAACCAAATACAAATAGCCAAAATAAGAACAGAAAACAGATGATGTTGAACACTTACCAGGTATAAATCAAAAGATAGTATGTCAAAAAGACATGGTGGGCTAGAGAGATGGCTCAATGGTTAAGGAGAAGGCTCTTGCCTGTAAAACCTGACAATCCAGTTTGATTCCACAGAATCCATATAAAAACCAGATGCACAAAGTGGCACGTGCATCTTGAGTTTGTTTGCAGTGACTAGAGGCCCTGATGCACTCTCCTCTCTCTCTCTCGCTCTCTCTCCCTCTCTCTCTTTGTGGTATATGTTTATGTGTGTGTGTGTGTGTGTGTGTGTGTGTGTGTGACACACACGCACACGTTTCTCTCTACTTGCAAATAAAAATCAAAAAGACATGGGACCTCCAATGTTTAATGAAGCACTACTGAAAACAACAAGAGATGGAGTCAAGTATTTAGATTAATGGCCAAAGAACATAGATTATTAAAAATGAATCATATTCAGACCTGAGAATAATGAAGTTTTGTTATTTGGGGCAACGTGGATAGACCTGAAAGGCATGATGTCTAGTGACAAACTAGGCACAGAAAGAGAATCTCTGATCAAGGTAGAGGTGCTGTGTGAGGTCTGACAATAAAGCCCAAAGACTGTTAGGATAATATGACTATTCTGACCCCATGCTCCGAGAGGGGAGATAAGTTTCCTACAGAATGAAGGGATGCAGGTGGTTTTGTTCAGCAGTGGCCACATCGCCACCTGCAGCATCCAAATGATTTCCGTGTGCTTTTCATAGGTAGCCATTATAGGAGTACTTCTCCAAGATCTAGGCGAGCTCCCGGAGCAGCTTAGTAGGTGGCGCAGCAGTATGTGGACACCTCACGCATAACAGCAGTGGTGAGAAGGTGCCCAGCGTGCCGGAAGAGCCCGGAGAGTTGACCCAGAGCTGCAAGTCGGACAGGGTCGGGGCTACAACAGATCCGGAGGGAGATAGGGATTGATGCTGCAGTAAGGCCAACAGGGGTGGTGGCGGCGGCTGCAACGGGGCCTGAGCCGGGGGCTGCCATGGTCCCGTGCCAGATCCTGCATGAGCGTGTGTGGCTTCCGTGAGGGCCAGCGCTTTCCCTGGACGTTGGGATGAACCGCACCTGACTGCGCAACTCTCAGCCCAGCTGCTAGCCTCCGCCATGTTAGACTTCCACAGGAAACACTTTTTCAGCTTGTTCCATACCTGCCGGCAACGGGCCAGGAAATCCCAGGCTTCAGGACCCGGGAAGCGTCACAATACTTGTTGGAGGCAGAGGATGCCTTGGCCGCAAGACAGCTGCAGAACTTCCGAGTACACGGACATAGCCAGCAAAGCGATTCACGTCTCTGGGACCCAGCCCTCCACCATTGTTCAGGTGGAGTGCCTCTAGGGGCGGGACCCCAAGACTCTGAGCCTATGCAAATCAGCAATGTGAGGCCGAATTCTGAGTAATTCCAGGGGCTGAACCCGTCTGGTGGAGCCATATTTAAATGTAGCCTGCTTTTCCTGGCCAGGCCTTAGGACATATGCAAAAAACAGCCTTGTAATCACATTGAGGAGGGTCCTCAGTGGAATGGGGCAGGGAAGAGTCTCAAAAGGAAGGCATCAATCTTCTTTTCCACTCATGTCTGGTTTAAATACCCTCTGGATATAAGGAAACCTGTCCCCCTGCCATCCTTTACCTAGACTAGTTTTTCAGGAGGAAAGGGAAATGGGCTGAGATCGTCTGTGCCTATTTTTTCTATCTCCCATACCATCCAGAGCTATAGGCTGGACTCTCAGATACTGCTGCAGTTTGATCTATTCCCCCAGCAACCTCCAAAAGTATCAAGATGCAGTCTTCCATCCCCAAAAAATGATCAGGGGACCCCTCCCACCCAGATCCTCCAGTAGTTCAAGAATCCTCAGCGCACATCAATTACCAAGATCTACCCCAGCCTCCCAGTTGTACCACGAGCTCAGGCAACCTGTCCACCCTACCCTGGGGCACCCCCATAGACTAAGAAAGATAAGCCATACCAGGGGGTATTCCCATTTCTTCCAGTGCCCAAGAGACAATAGGGACCCAACTTTGTTCATATCCTATTCTCTTTTCTCTCAGCTTAGAGAATTAAACAGAATTTAGAGAGTTATACAGAAAACTCTATTATGTAGAGATCTTTCAGACGCTCAATAGATTTTATGACCTGGCATGGAGAGAGGTTGTATTACTCAGTGTTCTCTATAGGAACAGAACAAATTGTAGTAAAAAGGGGATTTATTGGATTAGCTCATAGCAGTCCCATAATAGCAGTCTGTAAACCCAAGAGTCAAGGAACCTATAGCTGCTCAATCCACATGGATGGATGCCTCTGTTGTCCCAATCCAGCACTGAAGACCTAAAGGCTTCCTAGAGAGCCACTGGTCTTCAGTCCAAGCTGAAAGGCTGAAGAAACTTCATTCCAATGCCGACAAAGGGATAGATGAGCAGGATGGATGCATGTCCAAGTCACAACCAGCACCAACAGCCAGGAAGGAGGAGCAATTTTCTTTCCCTTTATATAGCCTTAGGGCTGGGTCTTGAAACCCTATCCCAAACTTGTTGACTTCCCGAGTCTCTCAGATTTCCTTCCTGCAATGCACTCCCAAGAAGAGGTGTTAGTTTCTAGCTAACATGACTTCCTGAATCTTCTGAACCTCCTTTCTGTCTTCAATTCGGAGGAAATCTGCTACGCAATACTCAAGTTAACTGTGGATTGATAACAAGTCAAGTTGACAACAAAACTTAGCCATCACAAAGGTGATATTGATATTAGAACAGACTCTCTCTGTCTCTCTGTCTCTGTCTCTGTCTCTCTCTCTCTGTCTATCTTAGACAAAAACAGGTTGATAGCACAGGCAATAAACTTGGGGAACAAATATTTAGTTTCTTTGAAACCTCAGAATCAGGCTCATGCCCCTAAATGTGCAGAAGCAGTTCCTCAGAATAACTCTAAATAGCACATTGAACATCAAAGAGGTGAATGTGAGTAATAACATTTCATATTTTGTATCATTCAGGGAATGAAGAGGGCCAAAGTAATGACTCTTAACTACTCTAAGCTCTCTACTATACCCCAGGAAGAAAATGAGACTCTACCTCTAGCTTTTCTTAAATGGCTCTGGGATGCCATGAGAAAATACACTAACATAGAACCAGGGTCACAGTAAGAGTAGAAGATTCTCCTAAAAGATAAATTTCTGACTCAGTTGGTCTCTAATATTTGTAGAAAGCTCCAAGAGCTGGCAGTCAAACCAGGCAAGCCACTGGGTGATTTGGTCCAGACCACTACTTCAGCTTGCTATAACCAAGATCAAGAAAAAGAGATATGGGGCCTAGAGAGAGAAAAGGAGAGAGAAAAGCAAAACAGTAAACATGACAGGAACTTAATGACTACCATGAGCACTACAATACAGTCTAAGCTGAGTAATACTTCACTTTCGAGCAAAAGTACCATTTTCAATGGCAGTTCCTCTATAGGCATGGACTTCCTCAGGTACCCTGTCCTATCTACAAGAGAGATCATGGGAAGGCTCTATGGCCTTGGAAACTGTCTGGGCCAAGGTTGTCTCAGTGATGGGTCTTGAGACCTCCCTTACAGGTTTTCACTATAGTCCATCTTAAGGAGCCCCCAGGCAGACTTGACTAGAGGAATGCCAGATTAGTTTCTGTATTAACATGGGATCCTGATTCTCATGCCTCCACTATTCCCCTGGTCTCAGATACCAAGATAAATCTACCATTCAGGGTGTATTGGGATGGCTCTGTAAATGTTATTTTGCTCAGTTGCTTGCCTGTTCTTGGGAAAATTTGTGCTTCGGCCACTCTTCCTAGTGACCCTTACACTCCCATTTGATTTTTAGGAAGAGATCGCTTATTCAGGCTTAAAGTCAAGCTACTTATCCCTCCTGGACAGTATCTTTGCTTGTCTGTGGTAGAAGCTAAAAGTGACTCCACAGTATGGACAGATGGGGATCTTGTAGAGAAAGCTTAGACAGTGACTTCTGTGGCCATACATCTTAAAGACCCCTCCCATTTTCTTCATCAGACAATACCCTTTAAAACCAGAGGTAAGGAAGGATTAATTCCTATCATGAAGAGACTAAAGGAACAGGTACTAATAATTGAATCCTCAAGTCCTTATAATACACCCATCTTGGGAGTTAAAAAGAAGTCTGACAAATGGAGACTAGTTCAATATCTCAGGCTCATCAATGAGGCAGTAGTGACTTTTCACCCAGTATTCCCCATTCCCTATACTCTTATGGCCCAGAGGTTTTGGGAACCACAGGAGCAGACCCAGACTTTGGCATTCCTGGGAGTCACTCCTACTTTGTTTACCATGTGCTGGGAAGTTCTGAAATTCTAGGTATACTCCTTTTATCCCACTTGCAGTCAGGTCTCAACAGTCCAGAAGAGTCGATTCTACTGGTGGTTCTCTCAATTTGTCCACCACTGCTGAAACAAAGCAAATCATTTTGGTAGTCAGGGCCTAATAGGACAAGTTGAATGGGCCCCAACAAAAGAGAAACATGCTTTAAAGAGTTCCTAATATAGGGCATGTGGTGAGTCTGTTGCTCCAAAAGAGAACAAAGGATGGGCAGCACTATCCAGAGAAAATTCTGGACTAGTAGAATGGATCACTTTATACTAGAAAGGCCTTACAAAACTATTCTCAAACTCAAACCTGGGAAAAGGCCTGCATCCTTACTTAACAGGTACTGCTAACCATGCTAATAAAATAAAGTCAGAATTAGCTATGGGCCAATGACCAACTCTTTTTAATGCAGATGCCCAGCCAAACATGTTTGCAAATATTATGGAAAGCCCAACCTCTGGAGGGTGATAAATACTAACTGTAATTTCAGTCATTGTACACTGACTACTCAAGTTTCAAGGTTAAATGTGTCCCAAGCATAGCTTGTAGTTTGATTAAATGGGGTGGGAGAGGTTGTACAAAATGCTCATATAGCACCCATGGGCAACAGGTGGGCAATTCTCCAAAACAGGTCCTGATGGGACTTTATAACCCTCTCGGACTAACACTGAGAAGGAAATAAATGGCTGTGTCCTCAACAACTATGGAACCCAGACTTTTTTCACAGATTTGACCTTTAGTGTCTATATCCAGTTAAGAACAGTATTTGGTATATGGGAAAAGGAATCTTTTGCTAAGAAGGAGAAGGCAATGAGACCATAACTGTATCTGGCTTATCCTGCAGATTTTTTAAGTATCTCCTTCCCCCAAATGAGTGTGTGGTATACCACAGGCCAACAAGGCAACTTCATTTCAGCTTTGCTAATAAGACTTAGGTAAACTCAGCCATCCAAGAAACTTCCTCCCTAAGGTTAACAATAGACCCAATCCATGAGATTAAAATTATGGAGAAAATTATGGCCTGAAGCCCAATTTGAGCTGGCAGATGAAAAGATAATCAAAGTCCTAAAATAAATGAATGGGACACTTCATAAAGCACACATAACCAACAACAAAGGAGGACATAATGTCCTTGAGTTAGTTGACACCTATGACCAAATATATTGGTTGGAAGTCATTTGTTTTCAAAACTTGAAATAATCATTCATTGTTTTCCTGGTTTTTAGGATTTCTGACTAGGTATCTGATGGTATTCTGAAGAATTTGCTTTTGTAAATGACTTGGCATTTTTCATTTACAGATTTTTGTTTGCTTGTTTGAGACAGTCTTTTATATACCCCAAACTATCCCCCTCTCTTATTAAGAGTATATATTTGAATCAGCTAACCAAAAGAAGGTTTCTATAGCACTGATTTATACCATCTTTAGTTTTGTGTCTCCCCCTTCCCCTCTCTCCCTTACCCTAGCCTACCCCTGAACCTTCTACCCCCTGTCTTCTGTCCCTCCATTTCCCTGTCAAGTATTGCCTCCTCTTATCCCTCCATGCTTCCCTTCTCTCCAAGCCTCATTCTAGCTTCTTTACCAATACTACGGATGCACTACACTTATAAACAAATCAAACTATTCCATGTTAGGATCCACACATGAAAGATAAAAGTGATGTTTCCCTTTCTGGGCCTCACTTAGTATGATTTTTCCAGGTCTATCCATTTTCTTGAAAATTTTGTAATTTCATTATTCCTTACCATTGAGTAGAATTTTACTGTGTGTATGCACCATAACTTCATCATTCATCAGTTGATGGACAACTGTGCCATTTCCTAGCTATTGTGAATAGGGCAGCAACAAACATGGCTGATCAGCTATCTCTATAGTACACAGTAGAATCTTTAGGGTATATACTCAGGAGTGGTATATCTGGGTCAAATAGATCTTTTTTTTTAGATTTTGAGGAACCTCTATACTTATCTCTATAGTGGCTGTATGAATTTGCACTTCCACCAACAGTGATGATGCTTCCTCTTTTCTCACACCCTCACCAGCATTTCTCGTAATTTAACCTTTTTTACAGACATTTCACTTTATTTTTTTAGTAAAGTTTTTCTTATTTTTTATATCTTTATTATGAATAAGTATATATATATTGTATTAGCAAATCTTGTGACTGTGTCCCCATTTCCCTCCTCTCTGACCCCTACCCACTGGGGTCCTTCCTCGGTGCACATATTGGATCTGTCCATAGGTTAGGGGATTATGAACTGCACCAGAGTAGCAAGTTTTTCTTTTTTTTTCTTCCCTCATTGTATGTTGTTACTGGGGGGGGCAATGTCTCTGGATATTCTCCCCCACCATGGCTCTTACAATCTTTCTGCCCCTTCTTCAGCTCAATTCCCTGAGTCATAGTAAATGAGTTTTGAGCCTGCTTTGTGTTGACATCTTAAGTATCTCTGAATCTTTGTCCTGGGTTGTGTTGGGTGTTGTTGGTGTCTGTCTCCATTTGACATTTCATAGGTTATCACACTTGCTGTGGTGATTGGTCTCCTGTTTGTCTCTTCACTTTCTCCTAGGTTTCATTTGGGTTCTGGGTGAAGGCTAGGTGTGGTTTGTCTCCTGCCAGGATGTCAGCCAATGTCTTGTTGGTGAAATTGAGTTGTCCCTGGCTCTCTCACTGCTTTCTGAAAAATACAAACAAAATCTCCATTGGTGTCTCTCCATTCCTTGACAGATTTTCTTAATGTTCTAATTTAACATGGTTAGGAACCACATATGAGCGAGAATGTGTGGTGCTTGACTCTGTTCTTGTGTGAGTGGCTAAGAATGATCTGCTCCAAGTCCGTCCATTTTTCTTTAAATTTCATTATGTCATTTTCCTTTCAGCTGTGTATATGTATCACAACTTTGATATCCATTCATCCAGTAATTGGCATTTGGGTTGATTCCAATTCTTTACTATTATTAACTGAGCTGCTATAAACATGTTTGAGCAAATGTCTCTGTACTTCTGCAAGGAAACATGGAGGTAAATGCCCAGTAGAGGGATAGCTGGGTCCGATGGTAGCTCTATATCCATCCTGTTCAGGAACCTCCACACTGCTTTCCATAGTGGTTGTACAAGTTTGCATTCCTAACAGCAGTGAATGAGGGTCCCTTTTCCCCCACATCCTTGCCAGCATCTATTATTGGTAGTTTTTTTTTTTTTCATTTGGCTTTTTGATGATAACCATTCTGACCAACGTGAGAATTTCAAAGTTGTTTTAAGTTGCATTTCCCTGGTAGCTAAAGATGTTGAACATCTTTTTAAAAAATACTTATGTATGAGAGAGAGAAAGAGAGAGAGAGAGAGAGAGAGAGAAAGAGAAAGATAGGAAATGCCAATGTCTCCTGCTACTGCAAATTCCAGATGTATGTTCCACTTTGTATATCTGGTTTTAGGCATTTACTGTGTAATTGAACCCTAGGCCAGCAGACTTTGCAAGAAAATGCCTGTAACCACTGAGCAATGTCCCCAGCCCTTTCAAAAATATTTATTTATTTATTTATTTATTTATTTATTTATTTATGAGAGAGGTCAAAAAACTTTTTTATGTTTATTGGCTATTTTTATTTCTTCCTTTTAGATCTCTCTGTTCTTCCTTTCCCCATTTTTTGAGTGAGCTGATTGATTTTTTAAATTATTATTTATTGGGCTTTTTAAAAATGGTTATATTCTTAGGCCCCCTCACCCCTGCCACAATTAGGCTTCTTCAGTGGGGTTATTGGTATTCATTGTGGGGACCAAGAGGCCTCAATCAATCTCTTGGGGTAGCATGGTTCCTTGGGCTATTTCCACCCACCCTAAGGCTCTTACAATCTTTCTGCACCCTCTTCTGCAATGTTCCCTGAACCTTGGTTGGCAAGATAAAGGTCTGATTTAGCGTTGCTTTCTCTATAACCTCTGGATCTCTGTTTTGAAGAGTCTTGAATGGCCACAGTGTCTGTCACCATCTCTCTGGACCTTGTTTTCAGGCTAACCATGAAAACAGTATTTGTGTCACCACTTCCTCTGTAATGACTTCTGGGCCAGGGCAAATGTGGTAGAGGTGATCATTTTCATGGTAGATAGTCAGCTCTCTAAATCTTAATGTATTGATGTATCCTGGTTCTCCCCAGTATTCTCCAACATCTGTAAAATGAAACAGATTCTCCAACCAAAAGTTATAGCAGTTTTAATTGAAGGGGATAAGCCTAGTTATTAGAGAGACTTATTGATGTCTATGTCCACTTAACTTAGTTAAAGAGAAGTAGAGGTTCTCCCTGGAGCCTATTAGTTTACTGTCCTAGGGAATCTGGCTTGGTTACCAGAGCCAGATATGAGTTTTTCCCCACTGAGCAGGTCTCATGTCCAATCTATGAGCAGTTGGTTACCTACATTGGCTGTGTGTCACTATTACATAAGTGTGTACTTCTTGCTTAACTGGTTGATTTTGTATCTGGAAGGATCCCCTGCTTATTCAATCTTTTGGCAACCAGTATTCTTCAGCAGCTATCAGAGTACTTTCCAGCAAGCTGGGAGAGCACTGGATTTCCTCAGTTCTAGGATGGTTGCTTGAAGTCCTGTGGCTGCAGGCTATGGTGTTTTCCACCCTAGAGACTTACCTTTTAACTCTTGCAGATAACTAGGTGTTTGGGCAATGGCCTGTCTTATTTTGGGGACCTCATGTGTCTCCCTGACCAACAGCTGACTGTGGAGGAGAACCCAATTCTGGCCCTGGGATTTATAGCCAGAGCCCATGGTTTTAGGGTTATGCTTTCTCCACCTTCTATGGGACTTTTCTTTTTGGTCCCCCTCTCCCTTATTTAGTGTAATGACTTATAGGATGGTGTCCAAAAGGAAGGTTTCTATGGAATTGATTAATGTTGCCATTTTGTGTATCACCCCTGCACCCCTTTCCTCTACCCATGAAACCTTTCCATCTCTTCCTTCCTTCCTTCCTTCCTTCCTTCCTTCCTTCCTTCCTTCCTTCCTTCCTTCCTTCTTTCTTTTTACTGGCCATTGACTTGTCAAGTAGCCCTTCTTCCCCTCCCTCCCTATTTCCCCCTTTACCTAGCTTCATTCAAGTACCATGTCCATATTGTTGATACTTGATAGGGCTTTTAATTAACTGAAGCTAATCCAGGTTAGTAACCACATATGAAAGAAAGCATGTGGTGTTTGTCTTTCTGAGCCTGTGTGACCTCTCTTAGCATGACTTTGTCCAAGTCCCTCCATGTTCTGCAAATTTGATTGTGTCATTTTTCCTTTCCTTTCCACTGAGTAAAATTCCATTGTGTACTTGTTCCACATCTTCATTAACCATTCATTTGTTGATGGTCATTTGGGATGATTCCAGTTCCTGGGTAGTGTGAATAGAGAAGGACCTGAGATGTTTCCTGTCACTCAGGCAGGAAATGAACCACCCCTAACTTATGATATAGAGTCTGAATAAATCCTTTGAGGAAATGGTGAGATGAGCAAGTGACTTACCTCCACAGCAAGTCAGATAACCTGGGAAAGGATAATGGAGACACTGAGGATACCCAACACAATCCCAAGCAGAAACCCAAAGACTCTTAAGATCTCAATAGTAAAGCAGACCTAAAACTCACTCACCATGACTCAGGGATCTGAGTGGAAGAGAGGGCGGAAAGATTGTAAGAGCCATTGTGGAGGAGAATACCCAGAGTCATCACCCCCTCAGCAGCAACACAAAGAAAAAAAAGCTGGCTACTTCTCGTACAATCCATAACCCCCTATCCTAGAGACTGGTACAGCAAGTCCACTGAAGAAGACCCCCAGTGAGTTGGGAACAGGAAAGAGGGGGATGGAGGTATCATGATAAGACTTATTAATGCAATGTATCTAATTATTGACAATAAATATGAAAAAAATTTAAAAATGGAAGCTGGAGAGATGGCTCAGCGGTTAAAGCACTTGGCTCCAGTAGCTAAGGCCCCGAGTTCAATTCCCCAGTACCCACATAAACCAGACCCACAAGGAGGTGGCCCTGGTGCTCTCTCTGTCTCTCTGTCTCTCTCTGTCTCTCTGTCTCTCTCTCTGTGTTTGAAAATGAATAGATAAAATGTTTTTTAAATGGTTGTGCCTGTGTCTCTGTGGTATATAGTAAAGTCTTTAGGGTATATGCCCAAAAGAGGTGTAGTTGGATCAAAAGGTAGTTCTATTTTCAGCATTTTGAGGAGTCTCCATACTGGTTTCCATAGTGGCTAGACAAGTTTTCACTCCTACCAGCAGTGGATGAGGGTTCCTTGTTTTCCAAACCCCCACCAACATGTGCTCTCATTTTATTTTTTTGATGGTTACCATTCTGACTGGAATCTCATAGTCATTTTAATTTGCATTTCTCTGATGAGTAGAGATGTTGAACATCTCTTAGTGTTTAATGGTCATTTGTATTTCTTCCTTTGAGAACTCTCTGTTCAATGTCCTGCCCCATTTTTCTTTGAGTGGGCTGCTTAATTTTTTTATTAAGTTTTTGAGTTCTTGGTAGCTTCTAGATATTAAACCTTTGTCAGAGGTATAGGTGGTGAAGATTTTCTCCCATTCTATCCTCTCCCATGTAATAGGTTGTCTATTGACTCTATTGATGGGTTGCTTAGCTATACAATAGCTTTTTAGTTTCATGAGATCCCAATGGCCAGCTGAGTGTTTATCTAATTCCCTAAGCTACTGGGGTCCTCTATTTTTGTTTTTTTTTTAATTTTTCCCTTTCCATCTATTTCTGTTTGTGTTTTTTTTAAAATATTTTTATTTATTTGCATGTGTGTGTCTATGTATGGCCACTCCAGAGTCTCTTCCTGATGCTAATAAATGCCCATCCAGCTTTATGCGAGCAGCTTGGAAAATGAACCCAGGGCCATCAGGCTTTACAAGCAAGTGATTTTAACCACTGATTCATCTCTCCAGCCTATTTGTTTATATTATGTGAGTCTTCCTGGTGAATTGTCTTCACTTGGGTTTATGTACCTCAGTCCTTCTAAGGAGTAAGGCTGACTTTAGTAACAGATACGATAATTTGGCAGAATTTCTGGTGCTAATTTACAGTAGAAGACACATGTTCTTCACTTGTGAGCCAGATAAAGTTCACAGAGAGCAGTGCTGTGGTACCGATTAGGAAATATCTCTCTTCCTTCTTTACTTCCTTCCTTCCTGCTCTTTCTTCCTTTTTTCTGGGTCCATGGGTTACTTAGGGAGTTGCAGCATGCATCAACTCCCCGTTCACCCACGGGGGCTGGGTGAACAGCGGCTTGGAATAGCTGTGAGCCGAACGAGAGATGAGACTCTCGGGAGAACGCGGCAGTGGGCAGTTCTCATTTTATTGGATAGATATCAGTTGCTTATATAGAGAAAAGTCAGAGGTAGAAGCATAGGAAGCAAGATCTGTGGGCATCTCATGAGTTTGATTGGTAGGGGCCAGTATCCTAATTTACATAGATAAATTGAGGGGGCTACATGACTCTATACATGGATAGAATGGTGATGTTAGCAGAGGAAATGAAACCTTGTTGTTTAGGTTTGTTATTTGCAGTTGGAATAAGTTAGGCTTTGAACTGCTTATCTTATCTCAGGGGACAGCTGTGGCCTGCCTAGGGGCTTTGGAGTTTTCAGGATTGCTAAGACTTACAGGGGCCCTTGGACTTTGCCTCAACTTCCTTATCAGGAGGAGA
>PVHP010039592.1:0-16282 GCA_004024765.1 Zapus hudsonius | reverse complement strand
GGCTGCCCCATAAATTCTTGCATTCTGAATGATAGGTCCCCAGCTGATATCAATGTGGGAATTAGAGCCTGCTGGAGGAGGTGTTTTGTTGGGGCAGGTTTATGGGGGTTATATCCAGCTTCCCCTTGCCAGTGTATGGCACACTCTCCTGCTGCTGTTGTCCACCTGATGTCCAGGAGGTGATGTCTGGTCTCTGCTCATGCCACATTTTCCCCTGCCATCATGGAGTTTATCCTGGTGTCTGTAAACCAAAATAAACCCTTTCTTCCCACAAACTGCTTTTGGTCAGGTGTTTTGTGTTGGCAACGAGAAAGTCACTGTAACACTGTAATAGTCATTTATACGAACTACTCTGTCAGACTGTAACTCAAGGATCAAAGTTAATAGTATTCAAATTATTGGATAAGTAGCTTGGTGTTTTTCCTTTTGTATTTTAATATTCTTCCAATATTTGTTCTCTTGTGTAGTTATATTTATGAAATTCAATGCAATAAAATGTTCACTATTTATTTGTTTCTGGACATAGTATTAATTTTCTGCTGTAACCTCTGAAACATTTTTTTCATACAGAGATAACAGTTGTTCAAAATGATGCAATTAGGCCTAAAATATACTACACAGCACATGGCTTTGCACACACATAAACACACATATACACTCCATGTAGAATATAATACACAAGTAGTATTTTCTTAAGAACCTTAAAAACAAGTGACTTCTTAAACCTGTTAGTGTCTTTCAAAGGTATACGTCATCAGATGAAAGCCTGGGGGTGCTAAATGCTTTGCCCTCTTAGTACATGAGTTTTAATTATATTTGGCATTGAAAATTCTCTACTGTGAGATAGGAATGTTGAGAAAAACAGCAGGAACAATACTAGCAAGAAAAAATAATAGCTGTGAGCTGCCAGATCAGTCATAGCCAAGAGCAACCACGATTATTATCCACTTGAGGATCGGTTTGTGCATCCTGAAGTGTCATGTGTATAACTCAAGACAGGCCAAAAAGAATTGTCATATGTTTGACAGATGGCCACTTAGAATTGTAACATTCATACTACAGACATCTATTATAGTCTCTGAAAGGGGAAAGATCTTATTTGCACACAAAAGGAGTACTCCTGATTTTAATGCCTGCCTACCAGCCCTCTGTCTCTTCTTCCCTTCAAGAAAAATATCTGCACCAGCTGGCGTGGTTGTCAATCACCCTCATCCTGCTGATTAGCATCCCCAGTGATGCTTCCAGAAGTCGATGTAATCACAGGACTAATCACCAGCTCTCCTCTGCATACCTAGTCCATGTGCGTTCCTTCCAAGTGTGCAGGCACATAATGCTGGAAGTAGAAAGCATGTTTAATTGTACTGCTAACATCAGGCTAAAAGGAAGGTTATCTACCTTACAGGAAGAATGAACATTGTCGACTAGAAATGGTTCGGTAGTCACACATTGGAGGTTAGTGAGATTAGATGGCAATTATCAGTTCACACCATGTGTTACAGCTACGGTCAGATAAATATTCTCATTTTCTAGGGCCTTTATAAATATTTCTCCAAATTAGGCACTGCAGTTTCCCATGGTGTATAAGAAAAGTTTAAATGTCCCCCAGCTATGTTTATTCCATTTACTCTGAAACAACCAGAGGTCTCCATGTCGTATCCAGAAAACCACAACCTAGCTGTGTAGAAATCCCTTGAATTGGCCATGAGATTTCTGGACTCAGTGAAAACACTGTCTTTCCATTTTCTCTGCTTCTGTCCTGATTATTGAAGGGAGTTCATTCACTGAGGTGTAGGTAGCTTAGCTTCCATGACAGGTGGTTCGTGCTTGTTGACAGTGTTTCTCTCCTACTGGTACATGCTTATTTTTCATTTGAAAGCAAATTCCACAAAGCCAGGCATCAGATCTAGTTTGTATACTTTCATAACAATTAGCAATGGTTACTTTCAGGCTCTGGGGAACTTGAAGTAAAAAAGAGCAGTGAATAGTAAATTTATTCTGCAAAAAAATGTTCCCATAGGCAATTATGTCTCACCATTTAAACAGTGAGATCTTTGAGGACAAGGTGTTTGTGCACAATCAATGCTGTTTCCCAATTCTACCACAGAGTCATGGGCCCCAGTAACTGTTACTAACTTCCTGAAGAAAATGAAAAGGGAAGGAAGGAGGCTGACATAGCCTCTTGACTTTAGGGAGAGGAACAAACTTTGGAGACAGGTTTTCACTTGGCCTTTCTACTTCTGGCCTCCTTGCTTTTTGTCATAAATCTAACCACATCCTGGGATTATATTGCTAGGCACTTCCTTTTAGTAAATGATTGGACCCTTTCTCTTCTTGTTTTTGAAAACCTCATCCTTATAACTTGCCTTTTAATTTGCTTTCAATTTTTATTCTGAATTTTTAAAAACAACTGAAATAGGAAGTCTTAAAGTGAACTTGTTTGAGGACTCAATGCAGTTACAAATAATTAAATAATCAGAGTTTCTAAAAGTTCTCTACAGGTGCTTTCTGCCAATCTCATTCCTGGTAATTTAGTCAACTTTCAGTTACTTAAAGGAGGAATTGATGATATGAGCAGAAATTATAGTGAAAAGTGTTAGGACAAAGCTAAAATGAGATTATGCGTGGGGTAGGGTCATAGAAATAAAGTGGAACATTGTTCTAGATAGAGAGGCGACCAAAGTTGCTTCCTCATTCACCATCTGACCAGCAGTGTGGACAGGCCTGTTGCAGTTAGTTTCTTCATTGCTGGGAGAAAGAACCTGACCAAAAGCAGCTTGTGGAGGAAAGGGTTTATTTTGGCTTACAGACTCAAGGGGAAGCTCCATGATGGCAGGGAAATCGGTGGCATGAGCAGAGGCTGCACATCACCTTCTGACCGCCATCATATGGACAACAGCATCAGGAGAGTGTGCCAAACACTGGCAAGGGGAAGCTGGTTATGACCCCCATAAGCCCGCCCCCAACAACACAGCTCCAACAAGGTTCTAATTCCCAAGCTGCCATCGGCTGGGGATCAAGCATTCAGAACACATTTGTTTGTGGGGGACAGTGGATCAAACCACCACATGGCCCTTAGCTCTCTGCTCATCTTCAAATACTGTAACCTCAGCTATGCTTATGACATTATGACCTGCACGTCTAGAAATCTGTTAGGAAGAACACTTGAGTAAAAGATGTCAGCGGAGATGGATTAGAGAAATAGTACAAAACATCAGAAGGACAGAATTATGAGGATGGAGGAAAAAGAACTTTAAATGCTTTCCAGACCATGTTTTTTTTTTTTTTTGTTCATAATGAGTTACATTATTTAGTGGGCCAACAATGAGTTGTTATCCCCAATTCTCCAATGCCCCCCCATCCCCATCCGCCTCCATGGGTCGTCTGGATCAGTCCTTGTGGCAGGGGACCATGGATAGCCTAGTATTCAGTCCGGTTCTCCTGCTTTAATGGAAAAATAAGATACAAAAAACACAAGGTGCTGTGAAAAAAGGAATCTTGACCTGTTTTTCTTTGTCAGCTAAGGGAATCAGATTCATCAAGAATATCCCATGATTTACAATGTCACATACATGATGAGTTCTATGATAGAACTGATGCCAAAGGGTTTTTAAAGTGCTTGTCATTTCTCTTGTCATATGGGTCTCGTTTTTTTGAAGTAACCATTCTGACAATTTTTTTTGTAGAACAGATCATGCACTTGTTTGTTTCAAGAAGTGGAGACATAATGCTTTTATTATCGTAGCGTCTTTTACATAACACAACTATATTTTCTGGGTGAATTAGAAAATTATAATGGAATTGTGGGAATTATGGATGAAATGAGGTAAAAAATGGATTTTTGTAATATCTAACTTTGTCTAGAGAAGCTCTCTCGCTCTTTTTAACCTTTATTGCCCAAAATTAGATACATTGATTGAGTAAATATTGTGTTTATATCCCCATTTCCCTCCTCCCTGTCCCTAGTCCACTGGGTATCCTCCTCAGTGGGCACACTGGATCAATCCATGTGGCAAGGGGTTCTGGATAGCACAGGAGGCAGCCAGGTTGCCCCCTTTATGAATTGTAGCTGAGAGGGGTAATGTTTCTGGGTAATCTCTCCCACCATGGCTCTTACAATGAGAAGCTTTCTTTTTCATGTGCCTAATTTATCAGGGTTATTTTAGCTGATAAGATTACAAGGTAGGTACATTCTAAAGTTAATAATAATATAACTTAATAACATTAGAGAATTTAAATTGCTTTTCTGTTCTATAATTCTTTTCATTCTTTCTTTTGGAAGAGTTTTTTTTAAAGGTATTTATTTGAGAGAGACAGACAGAGAGAAAAGCAGATGGAGAAAGGGTGAGTATGGATGTGCCAGGGCCTCCTGCCCCTGAGAAGGAACTCCAGATGCATGCACCACTTTGTGCATCTGGTTTTACATTGGCACTGGAGAATCAAACCCAGGCTGTCAGGCTTTGCAAGCAAACACCTGTAACTGTGAGCCATCCCTCCAGCCCTCTTGGAAGTTTTAAGATAGGATCCTGCCATGCAGTACAGACTCTCCTAAAGATCACTGTGTGGCCAGGTTGGCCTCAGACTTGCAGCAATCCTCCTGCCTAATCTTCTCAAGGGCTGGGATCATAGGTCTCAGTTGTCACCCCTGGTTTGTGCTATGCATTCTAGAAATATTTAAAAATTACTAACTGAAATAATTTTGGAATTAAAACCAAGAAGATCTATTTCCAAGAAAAAACTTTCCCAGAGGGAGACATGTTTCCCATATATCTTATTAGTGCAAAATTTCCAAAGGAGGTAGAATGCTGTTTCTCCTTCCACTTGGAGAAATGTGTGTGTGTGTGTGTGTGTGTGTGTGTGTGTGTGTGTGTGTGTGTGTGTGTGTGTATGTGATGGGCTAGAGAGATAGCTCAGTGCTTAAAGTTGCTTGTGCTTGTTTGGAAAGCTTGATGTTCCAAGTTCAATTTCCCAGTACCAACCACATAAAGCCAGATGAACAAAGTGGTACATGTGTCCCAGAGTTTGTGTTTTCTCTCTCTCTCTCTCTCTCTCTCTCTCTTTTCCCCCTTGCAAATAAATAAATAAATAATTTAAAAATATGATTGCCGCTCTATAAGTGATACAAACTAATGGCTAGTTAATTGTAGAGTAATTGACCTCAAGATGATGTTAATTTTAATTTGTCTAATAGCATATTACTAGGGGCAAGTTCTTTACTACCTTGATCTTATATTTAAAGCAGCTGTTTATATTATTAATAATTCATATTATTTTTGTTGGAAGGATTAAACAATTTACTTTTTAAACAAAAAGTTTTTGCTGTATCAACTATGCTCTGGCTAGTGAGTGCTGAAAACTAGGAAATGTTGATCTAGCAAAATTATAGAATTGTGCTTAAGAAATCTTTGGCAGAAATGGTTGGAGTTGAATATGTGGTCCTTCCATAACACATTGACATCACTTTTGCTTTTTTTTTTTTTTTTGAGGGGGAGAGTCCTGTGAACTGCAGCTTTATGTTAAGAGACATTCAGAACACTTCGTCTCCGCAGGACAGTTCTTTAAGCTGGAATGTCCCGTGCAATACTGTTTCAAGAGACCAAACATAACTTGGTGCAAGTTCAGCGGAACACACTGTTCACCTCTTGCGGACAGACGTCAACTTCGCACAAGTTGGGAAGAAAGGTGGAATATTTCAGTTTTTATTCTCCACTTTGAGCCAGTCCTCCCTAGTGACAATGGGTCGTACAGCTGTTCGGCAAGCTCACTTTCACATGTCATTCAAAGCCACATAACAGCCATCCACATAACAGGTGAGTTTTCTAACCCCAGACCACCTACCATTTTTCCCATCATGTCTCCTGGAAAAGGTTGATCCAGATTCTCAGGTGATAAAGTTAGAAAGGGAACACGTGTATCACACCTGCAGTTGACCTCACAAATTGTGGAACATAGGAATGCCTAAGGATTGTGTATGCATGTGTCCGGAGGTGAGTGAGGGAGAGGAGAAAAGACAAAAATATAATGAAATTTATTGTTGTAGCCTTTAGGGATTGCAAAATTTATCCTATAAGTTCAAAAGTAGATCACTGAAATATTTGCAAAGTACAAAGTAAATGCCAATAATTATAGATAGCACTATATTCATTTTCTTTCCTTAACTCTTTTTTTAATATATATTTATTGTCCATAATGAGTTACATTATTTAGTGGGCAAACAATGAGTTGTTATCCCCAATTCTCCAATGCCTCCCTCCCCATCTCCAATCAGCTGAAATCCTCCTCCGTGGGTCTTCTGGATCAGTCCTTGTAGCAGGGAACCATGGATAGCCTAGTACTCAGACTGGTTCTCCTGGCCCAAGTGTGTTGTTACTGAGGGGTGCCATGCCTCTGGATAGTCTCCCCCACCACGGCTCTCACAATCTTTCTGCCCCCTCTTCCGCTCAGTTCCCTGAGTCGTGGTGGGTGAGTATTAAGGCTGCTTTAATGTGAGCTTAGGGGTCTTTGTGTCGAAAATTGTTGGTTTCTGACACCCTGGTTTATCCTGTGTTGATTGAATGGCTGTGGCTTTGGGTCTCTTGTTCGTCTCTTCATTCTCTGTGGGATTCCATATGGATCCTCCATGATATGGCTGTGGTGGCTCATCTCTTGCCAGGATCTCAGCTATCTGCCTATGGTAGGATGGTAGGATTAGATGGGCCTCAGCTCTCTCGCTGCATCCTGAAAAATACAAACACATTCTCCATCGGAGAGTGAAATCAGTCTAGGTTAACAAATATACACCATTCTGGATTAGCCTCCCCATCAATTGCTCCCATAGTGCATCTTTTCTTGGGAGCCCAAGAGTATGGGATCCGGTGCAAATTGCCCTGAATCCCCAGTTCCAGTCAAGGGCTCCCCCTCCCTAAGTGGAATATTTGGCTGAATTTAATAGCTGTTGATTGTCTCCCCCAGGCCCAGGCTCCTCCATTGCACAAGTGCTCCTTTCTTGGTTCGCTGTTCTCTCCCAGTAGGAGATATGGTCAGCCTATACATGGCCGCAGACAGTGTTTCATGCCAGTGGTCTGTTTACTCCAGCTGTCGTTGATCAGCTTCCCCTGGCAGCTTGTGCAGTGCTTTCCAGCAATTCACTAATTACCACCTGGGGGCTGGTTACCATTCTGGACCTCGAAGAGTCTCTCGATGCTGAACGATGATCTGTGGTTTCTTCAGCAACAGGGTTTTGCCTCAGGCCTGGGGAGGGCATTCAAGGGCTTTGAAAGAATTCTATCTTGTTTTTGGAACCTCATGGGTCACTTTGGTCAACAGCTCAGTGAGGGAAGGATTGCCATTTTTACTATATTGATTCTCTCTAACTATGAGCATGTAATATCTTTCTGTCTTCTCATGTCCTCCTCCATTTCCTTCTTGAGTGTTTCAATATTTTCCTTATATAAGTCCTTTACAACCTTGGTCAGTGATATTCCAAGGTATTTGATTTTCTTTGAGGCTATAGAAAATGGGACAGTCGCTCTGATGTCTTTTTCTGTCTGCTTGTCTTCTGCATATAGAAAAGCTACTGATTTTTGTGTGTTAATTTTGTATCCTGCCACATTGCTGAAGGCATTAATCACCTTCAAGAGGTTACTGATACTGTTCTTTGGGTCTGATATATAAAGGATCATGTCATCTGCAAAGAGGGATAGTTTAATTTCTTCCTTTCCGATTTGTATCCCTTTTATGCCCTTCTCCTGTCTTATCGCTTGGGCTAGAACTTCAAGCACTATGTTAAAGAGCAATGGTGAGAGTGGACACTCCTGTCTTGTTCCTGAATTGAGTGGGAACTCCTTGAGTCATCCCCATTGAGAAGGATTTGTGCTTTAGGAGTTTTGTAAATTATCTTTATTAAGTTGAGGTATAGGCTCTCTATGCCTATTCTTTCCAGAGCTTTGAACATGAAGTGGTGTTGAATTTTGTCCTTTTTTGACCTTTTCCGCATCTATTGAGATAATCATGTGGTTTTTGTGTTTGAGCTGATTAATGTGGTGGATTACATTTATCGACTTGCATATGTTGAACCATCCCTGCATCTCTGGGATAAAGCCAACTTAGTCAGGGTGGATAATATTTTTGATGTAGCATTGTATCTGGTTTGCTAGGACTTTGTTCAGGATTTTTGCATCTAAGTTCATCAGAGATATGGGTCTGTAGTTCTCTTTTTTTGTTGCATCCTTGCCTGGTTTGAGGATTAGGGCAATGGTAGCTTCATAGAAGGTGTTTGGAAGCCTTCCCTCTTTTTCTATGCTTCTAACAATCTTCAGAAAGAGTGGTTTCAGCTCTATGATGAAGGCTTGGTGGAATTCAGCTGAGAAACCATCTGGTCCTGGGATTTTCCTTTTGGGAAGGTTTTTGATTACATCTTCAATCTCTGTGGATGTGATAGGTTTATTTAGTGCTTTTATCTGCTCTGGGTTAAGCTTTGGTATTTGGTAGGTGTCCAAAAACTTATCCACTTCTACCAGGTTCTCTAATTTTGTGGAGTAGAGGTTTTGGAAGTATGACCTGATGATACTTCCAATGTCTTCGGGATCTGTTGTGATTTCCTCCTTGTCCTTTCTGATTTTGTTGATTTGGGCTTTCTCAATTCTTCGTTTGATTAGATTGGCCAGGGGGGTTTGTCAATCTTATTAACTTTTTCAAAGAACCAACTCTTTATCTATTTTTTAAATTGTTTTCTTGATTTCCAATTCATTAATCTCAGCTCTGATTTTAATTATTTCCTTTCATCTTGAGCTCCTTGGGTTAGCTTTTTCCATCTGTTCCAGTGATCTTAGCCCCAGCACCCCGAACTGTAGAGCCTAGTGTTTTCCCATCTGACTGTGCCTTCCTGTCAGTGGAGCGTGGTCCCTGGTGCCCGCCGAAGCTGCCTGTGCCCTCCTGGCAGGGCCTCTGCCATGCCAGCACTGGCAGAGGTTCCCAGGTGCCTGAGGCCTGGCCCCGCCTGGCAGCTGCAGTCCAGAGTGGGCTTGGAACTGAGCTAGGTCAGTTTGCCTAAGGAGTGCATCTGCCTGTGTATGTGGGGGGGGAGGTCTCGGGGGAGAAATGTGCCCAAGAATTGGGCACTGGAGGGAGGGAAAGGTGCTTAGCTGGCAACGGCTTGGAAAGCACCTCTGAGGAGACAATGGTGGGAGCTTGGGGTGGGGGAAGGGCGGCTCTCTGTTCCACTGTGAGCAGAAAGCCACTGGGGAACCCTGTCTGGGCTGGTGCAGGAGCTGGGGAGAGGGTGGGCATGGGTTCAGGGCCGGCTGGGGTCCTGGGTTTGGATCCCAGCTGGAAAATCAAACCTTTATGGAGAGAGTCCTGGCAAGGCTGCTACTTTTCCACCATCATGCTCCACCCCTCTCTCTTTCCTTCTTGCTGACTATAATTTGTAGAAGTTATGCTTGTCATGCTCAGATAATTGTGCATTTGTTAATAATAATTTTACCTGGAGGACAAAATGCATACAAATAACCTGACTTCTAGTTTCTTATTGCATTCTGGGGAACACACAGGGCTTCAGTTGATTTCCCAGTGCCTTCCCAGAGCCCTTTCTTGATTCCTTGGGCTGAGGAAGGACAGGTAGTGGTTAAGACCAAACTGAACAAAACATGGAAAGTATAAAAAGTATGATGGCAGGCATAAATGAGAATAAACATATTCAACTAATGAAACTAATGAAAATCCCATTCCGACATCATACTAAAGGGTGAAAGACTGCTTTCCCCTAAGAACAGGGGCAAAACAGGAACACCTGCTTTTTCTGCTTTCACTCAACATTGAACTAGAAGCTCCAGCTATAAGGAATTAGGCAAGAACAAGAAATTAAAAGCATCTAAAATGGACTGGAAGAAATAGGACATCTGTTTCCATAGAATTTTTCATTTAGAAAAATCTACAAAAAATTCATAAAAACTCTAAAGTTAATATATGAGTTCAGTAAGTTTTAGGATACAATATCAATGCATAAAAATCGGTTTGTAAGGGGCTAGGGAGATGGCTCTGGAGATAAAGTATTTGCTGTGTGTTGCAGTCAGCTTTCCAGTTGCTGCGCACAAAGAACCCAAACAAAAGCGGTTTATGGAGGAATGGGTTTATTTGGCTTACGGATTCAAGGGGAGACTCCATCCTGGCAAGGAAAACGATGGCATGAGCAGAGGGCTGGATATCACCTCTGCCACAGCACTGCAAACAGTGGCAGGAAGGTGTGCCAAACTCTGGCAAGGGGAAGCTGGTTTATAACCCCATAAGACCGCCCCCAACAACACAGCTTCAGCGAGGTTTTAAAACCCAAACTGCCATCAGCTGAGGATCGATCTATCAGAACACATTCATTTGTTTGTGGGGGACACCTGGATCAAACCATGACAGTTCACCCCTGGCCCCCCCAAAAAATAATCACATAATGTAAATACAATGTGTTCAACTCAACTCTTAAGTCCCCACAGCTTTCAATTGAGCCATAATACCAAAAATAAGCCCGTAATGGCACAGAACATTCACAATGCAAAACATGAGGCACAGCAAAAACAGATTGACCAATACAAGATTTAAAACAAACAGGGCACCATCAATCTCTAACTCCAAGTTCAATCATTCTAACCAATAACACAAGTCTTTTGGAGATTCAATTCCACCCCTTCAGCTCAGCTACTCACAGTCCGGGAAAACTTCATCCGGTGCTGGCAGCTCGCCTTGGCACCCATCCGTAGTCCTGGAATTCACTGTGTCTCCATTGCAACCCACAGTTCATCCTCATGGCTCCATTGGGCTCCATGCAGACAACCTAGCACACCTGCTTCACATACCGATGGCCATTTTTCAAAAACAAAACTGTGTTGCAAATCCAATGACCCTCTTTCTAACCAATCTCCATTCCACAGAACTAGGTGGGCTACCAACTTGTTAATCCAGGGGGGATCAAAGCATTCAGGCCCCTTACTTCAAAAGTCCACATTCTTCCTGTTGTTCCAATGCAGACCAGCTGGCCCAGTCTCAATGGTTTTCATCTCTCAAACAATTGCAGGTGAACAGGCTGCAGTTTCGACCCAAAGATATTTCTTTCTGTGCCACCTCCATCTGCTCACACCAGTCCATTTTTATGTACAACAACCCTGCCCAGGTTTCTAGGACACAGGCAGGCAGAATGCAGCAAGCCTTTCACGCAAACTGCTTCTGGCACAGTCCTGACCAAGTTCTTTCTCACCCTTGTAAACCAAACCTCACAGTCCATAGTTCGCATTACATTCAGGTCTTTAAACTCTGAACAGAATGATCCATGAAGCTGTACTTACAGCACTGCAAGGCACCTCTTAGGACAAGCTTTCCAATCTGTCCACATTCCTTCTGCAGATCACTTCCAAAAGCCACAAGATCAAGGTTCTAGCAGCAACAGATGACCCCACTTCTGGTACCAAAACTGTTGCAGTCAGCTTTCTAGTTGCTGCACAGAAAGAACCCAAACAAAAACGGCTTATGGAGGAATGGGTTTATTTGGCTATGGACTCAAGGGGAGACTCCATCCTGGCAAGGAAAACGATGGCACGAGCAGAGGGCTGGACATCACCTCTGCCACAGCACTGCAAACAGCGGCAGGAAGGTGTGCCAAACTCTGGCAAGGGGAAGCTGGTTTATAACCCCATAAGCCCACCCCCAACAACACAGCTTCATCGAGGTTGTAAAACCCAAACTGCCATTAGCTGAGGATCGATCTATCAGAACACATTCATTTGTTTGTGGGGGACACCTGGATCAAACCATGACACTGTGTAAATATGGTTACCTAGGAACAGACCTCAGCAACCGTGTAAAAAGTGAGATGCTGTGGTGAGCATTCCTAATCACAATTGGTGGTGAACAATGTGAGATCCTTCCTAAAAGGAGGTGGGAAGAGGAGACTGACCCTAAGTTGTCCTTTGACTCCTGTATGTATGTGACACATTCATCCCTCATTTGGACACATGCACCCACATTATACACATAACCCCCCCCCCAAATCAGTGGCTTTTCTATGTACTAGCAATGAATAATCTGGAAAGAACATTAGTAATTCCACTTATAATAACATGAAAACAAAACGAACCATGAAACAACATAGAAAGAAATTAAAGAAGAGGTGAGTGAGTAGAAAGACACCCCATTTTTGTGGTTTGGGGTCTATTGTTGTAGAGATGGCAGACCCAAGAATAATCTGCAGGTTCACTGTCATTCCCATCCAATCAAATTCTATAGACTTTTTTAAATTGCAGAGATGAAAAGCTAAATTTTCAATTCAAACCAAACCATGATAGATTCAGATAGCCCAATCTTCCTTCCTTCCTTCCTTCCTTCCTTCCTTCCTTCCTTCCTTCCTTCCTTCCTTCCTTCCTTCCTTCCTTTCTTTCTTTCTTTCACTGCAACTGGGGATTGAGCTCAATGGTAGAGTTTGTACCCACCATGCTTGGAACTCTGGGCTTGGTTCCTAAAACTTTAAGGGAAAGAGAACCACCAAAACGGGGGGGGGGAGGAAAAATACCCCCAGACATATGATGCTTTGTTAATCATACCTAAACATGCAAAAAAATTTATTTGATCTCTTTGCTTACTATCAGATAAATCATTTTCTAGACATGATTACAAAAGCATAAAACAACTATAAAAGCAGACGAATTGGAGTTTATAAGAATTGCAAACTTCTGCATCGAAGCACACTATGGCAAGAGAAAGGCTTCCCAAGGAACAGGAAAAAATGTTTGCAAATCATGCATCTAGCAAGAGACTATTGCTCAGAATATGTGAAAACATTCCAATTCTTTCCCCATACCTTACTGAATTGTTTCTGGACTCCATCTAGAACCTCTCAATTTCAGCTCAACATCCCTATTTGCCATTGCCACATCTTTATTGTGACCCCTTCCCATCATTCTTGCCATTGGCAGGGGACCCATCCACCTGTGTCCATCCATTAGAATTACACCTCTCCTTGCGAGCCCAGCTCATCCCCCAAGCTCCCTGGAAATGCCAAGATCACCTGTGCTGAGCTGATGCCTACTTCCTGTCAGTGTTTATAGTATTTAAGGTCTTATCTTTGTTTGGTTGGTTTGGATTTTTTTTTTTTTTGAGGTAAGGTCTCATTCTAACCAAGGCTTTTCTGGAACTCACTCTGTAGCCCAGGCTGGCCTTGAACTCATGATGATCCTTCTACCTCAGCCTTCTAAGTGCTGGGCTTAAAGGTGTGCACCAACATCTAGACATAGCATTTAAATTCTTTGTCTCTTATTAATCACACATTTCCCTTCCCTATTGTAGAAATGTGTATATTTTAAGTTCTATAAAATTTATAATACTTTGCAAAATGAAACAATGTCATCTTTCTTTAGGTTGTCTGTCTGTAAAAAGTCAAATAAATTGTTTGGGAATCTGTTTTAATTTTAACTGAGTATATATCCTCCCTTAGTGAAATGGTGGTAACAGAAAATCAAAGAAAAATTCCTTTTCCTCTTGAACCTGGGAATACTCTGTTAATTACCCAAGAAGTGAGCAAAGAAATTTGCTCTGGAATGATGTTTAAGACTGTGCTTGCTTTTAATAAATTTTGGAGACACAATAAAAATATTTTGTTCTCTCCCCTTGAAATATCTTTTTGAAGTGATATTGAGAATTTCCTTGTGTTTGTATATGATTCTCCTTTGCTGGTTGTGTTCAAGATAGGAATAGGTTTATGGAAGGAAAGGTGTGTGACAGAATGGGCTTGGATGTTTTTGGAAAGTGATTGTCTCCTGCAGTGAGGGTAAGAACACCATAAAACAAAAGAGAGACCCAGGAGCAGAGCTGACAGAGGTGGGGAGAAAGCCCCCAGATCATACATTGACCCAAAACTCTAGGCATTTCAACTTGCTGTCAATTTCTAATTAGGGACTTCACTAGAGTAGTCATTATCTGTGTGGGGGGCAGTGAATGGAGTGAAAAGCAGGAAGTGAACGGCACTATATTTGTTTCTGATAGAGCACCAGGTATGTGTCACTGAGAACATCTTTTTCCCTGTGGTCTTCCATGCCTGCTGAATGTAGACACTTTGTTACATTGTTGGTGTTAGTGGGGACATAACAGGCTGTGCTGTATCTAAGGGATGAAGAAGAGAGAAGCAGGGAAGACACGTGAGGGTCACACTGTGTTTGCACAATCCTCGCTCATTTACTCTGGGTCCCCGTGCTCTCAGGGAGAGGACCTGTGAATTGCACAACTGAATTTGAGTTGGATTGTTGGATTCCCTGTCGGTGTGTCAACACTGGAGCCCTCTTCCAAGATGAGCTTTCATTTGAGACATAACTGAAAGTATATCTTCCTGCTTTCTCAACCTATTTCAATACCTCTTGTTGCCTTTCTGTTTCAGAACAGACCCAAAACAATTCAGAACGCCCACTCATAAGTAAGTATCAAAACTGGCAAGTTTGTTTGGCATTTAGGGCAATAATGGAAATCATGCCTTCTTAATTGAGGGCTCAATGAAAGTTAATGCTGATCAATAGTAATGACCAAGCAAAGCCTATCTGTTCAAATCAAATGTATTTGGTGTTTGGAGATAGTTATGAGTTACGAGGTAGAGCAAAGACACTGTGTTGAAAGAAAATGAAGTTAGCATCAGAAATGCTAGCTTGAGTCCCTGAGCTGCCTGACTTTGGGCAGTTTTTGGAACAGTAATGTTCCTCTCGAGTTACAGGACTAGATAAGGATAACGGCTTCCCTGAGAGGTGAATTAAGTGCATACACACAAGAGCGCGGAGACGTGCTTTGTGAACACTGTTCTAGAGATTATTCTAGAGATTGCTGGTCCTAGCAGAATGCAAGATTTTAGGAAATGATAAAAAGAAGTGGTGGAGGGCACTGGGTTCTTTGGAAGTCCCTGTGGGGGGAAAGGAGCCATCGCCCACCCATTTCCTTCCTAAAGGCTCTGACGGTGCAGAGCAGTGTGGCCAGTCCCAATAGCGCCCAGATTGACCAACTCTTTTCAGTGCTGTCTAACATTCCAGATGCAAGCAGCGGGTCGGGACTACCCTCCAGGAAAGAGCCCGAAGTCTGGCAGTGGGTGATTTACAGTCTGCTTCCTTTGGGGGGACTGCTGATACTCCTCATTATCTTCTTCAAAGTCCTCAACTTCCCAAAAAGGTGTCAAGGTGCGTTCCAGGTTCCCTCTGCCCCCGTGTGGCTCTCTGTGCCGCACATTTGGCAATTCTTTTTCTGGCCTGATAAATTTATACTTGATTCCTGTTGCTTTCCTTTTGGATAATGATTTCCTGGGAGACTGCTTATAATTCCACCAAATTATTTTTTTTTAAAAAAGCCATATGGATTGATTTAGGTTCTGAGGCATGGTAATCTGGTCCAGGGTTCTGGTTGGGGGGACACATAGCTGGGACCCTCTCGTTCTATTTTTATCAATCCTGGGTTTGTATAAGAAAAGTCACTTAAATTTTAACTGAGTGGTAAGAGAAGTTGAAGTAATCTGTTGGGTCGACATGTCTGATTTGAGCTATTTGGTCTCATGACTTCTCATAGCTCTATCTACACACCCTTGTTTAAACAAAGAAGCACCGTTCCAGGGGGAATTCATGTATGTGTGTGCTTTCTTTCCATCATAAACAAATGCTTCAAATAAATACTCATTCAATCAGTGCTGCATTTTAAAAATGTGGGCTTAGCTATGATGGGAAAGATGTGATATTTTTAGAATAATTTCTTTCTACTTTTGAAAACATGTCTTCAATGCCACCACTGACCATTAAACACAAAAGAATACACAGAGGATTACAGTCTCCTCTGGTCTAAGTTTCTTTTTAAAATATGTATTATTTATTTGAGAGAGAAAAAGCAAAAAAGAGAGAGACTCACCAGAGTCTCCTGGCATTGCAAGCCAAGTCCACATGCGTACAGCACTTTGTGCATCTGGCTTTGTGTGGGTACTGGGGAATCAAACCAGGGTCGTTACACTTTGCAAGCAAGTGCCTTTAACTGCTAAACCATCTCTGTAGCCCTTAATTTTCTTTCTTTTTTGCTTTCCTCAATGTATTCTCATCCCTTTGTTTATAACACCAACCACAATGTATCTGTAGAAACTGGGCCAGACAGAGCATTTTTATTTGGTTGCTATAGGAGACAGCTTCACCTGGCCCTAAGTGCTTCTGGTGTTTTGAATGGAGGCCTTCCGCTGTCCAGAACCTTCTTAAAATCCACAGATCTTCCCAGGATCTTCCTGTAACCTCACATTTCTTGAGATAGTGAGAACCTCTGTGAG
>PVHP010039591.1:0-16285 GCA_004024765.1 Zapus hudsonius | reverse complement strand
GTGAGTTTTAAGTGTGCTTTGTTGTTGAGATCTGAAGTATCTTTGGACCTTTGCCCTGGGTTTTGTTGGGTATTGTTGGTGTCTGTCTCCATTGACCTTTAATGGGTTATCAGACTTGCTGTGGTGATTGGCCTCCTGTTTGTCTCGTCACTTTCTCATAGGTTTCATTTGGGCCCTGTGTGAAGGGCAGGGGTGGTTTTCTATTCTTTGTAAGACCACACTGCACTGACTCAACATGTCTTGGGGCCACAAGGGAAAAGTCTGGATTCTATGTAAAAGAAATCTGTGAAAAATCTGTTATGCATAATTTAACAAATCAGACTGCATTTCAATAGGGTCATTTTCTATACTCATCTGAAAGCAATCTCCATACTCAATTACAAATACTAATTCTAAATCAAATTATTTACACATTTGTGTTCTTATCCAAAAGTGGGTCTGTATAGTGTAACATTGAGCACAAAGATTTAAAACTAGTTCTTGTGTCATATTTATTAGAATATATTAAGCTGTTTTAAACAAATATTGATAAGTGTTAATAGGAAAATATATACTCTCAAAATTTCTTGACACACATTTGCTTTTATAGTCAGAGTCAAGTGCTGATCTCATTTCTAAGACATGCCCATAAACTGAAATAATAAAATGAACAGATACTTCACTTTTTGGTAATTTCTACTGTCTTTGACAATCACTCAGGAACACTGCACCTTTGTACATGCATCAATTTAAATTATGAAAAAGCAAACCACACTGAAATGTCAACCATAGATATCTGCAGGGAAAAATAATGCAAGAACATCAATGAGAGAACCCAGATACATCATTTCAGAACTGTACATATTAAATCTTTGAACTGTATTTTTCTTATTAATTATTTCAAAAACAAGCTAGAGGGCTTAGGAGAGGGCTTGGTGAGTAAAGTGCTTGCTGTTCAAATATGAGGACCAAAGCTTTGATCCTTGGACACACAGATAAGAGATAGGTGGACACGTCCCACCTGTAATCCCAGAGCTCCCTAGACCAGGCAAATGGGTGATCTGTGAGTCAAGTCACATACCCTTATTCAATTAGTCGAGGAAGACACACACTGTCAATCTCTTCATGTCTTCATGTGCACATGCCCAAACATACACGTAGACCCTGCATTGAAGGCTGTCTGTTGTAAACACTAGCTAAAACAGACTGCGTCTTTTTAAATTCAGTGATACAGAGATTTTTATGGCTCTTTGAAATGGATCTCTAAGGACTATTTGAGACAGGAGACAGAGTTTCAGTTTTGCCTTGAGCTCACTGTGGAGCTGAGGCTGGCCTTAAGATCCTAATCTTCTTGTCTCTATCACCCAGGTACTCTCAGTTCTCAAGAATCTCACTTACTGTTACAAACATAAAAGTTGACTGGAAAAAATCTCAAGAAGGGGGCTGGAGAGATGGCTCATTGGTTAAGGTGCTTGCCTACAAAGCTTAACTACCCAGGTTTGATTCCCCAGTACCCACAAAAAGTTAGATGCACAAAGTGGCACATGTACCTGGAGTTCCTTGGCAGTGGTAGAAAGCCATGGAGTGCCCATTCTCTCTGTCTCTCTTCTCTCTGTCTGTCTGCTTGCAAATAAATAAAAATACCTTTTTAAAAATCTAGAATGGTTCAGAAGAAACTTCAGTAATTGGCTCTGGAAAGCAGGTGTGAGAGTTTTCATTTTAGTAGTAATCATCATTAGTTCTGCTGTCATTAATCAGTATTTTTAATTTATTTCCCATTATACCCTTAAAACATTCTGTTTGCTAGATGCATATATTTATGAAGTAAAAATTTTGGTGTATGATGAAACTATTTTGAATATTGCAGGAGATTTTCTTGGGAATGGTAAGTTTGAACCTTCTGTATTATGTACATGCAGAATATAAGTATTTATATTAAAATGCTGCCATGTGCAGATTTTTGTATGAAATTTGAATATTATTTCCTCTCTGCACCCGTTTCCCAAGTTTTTCTTATGTCATACAATATGTAGTATTTTTGTTGCTTTATCTGTGTTGTTTTCTAGTTTATTACAGGTAGCTTGTGAGTTCTTTCATTAAACTTTTGGCTCTGTAGGTGAAGCTAGAGCTGCACCTATTCTAGAATGCTCAAAAGCTAGATGGAATCTTTTCAGTTTGCAGATGTTTTTGTCTCTCTTCCTAATGTGGTCACATTGAATAAGTCTCTTCTGTTTTCACTATTACTTTGGCTCTTTTAGTTACTTTATGGAGGACCAGTACTGAGCCTGTATCTTAGGGCAGCCAGAACACGGTCCACCCCATCTCTGGTTAACATCATGAATCAAAATAAACTCTGCCATGTTTTTTTTCTTGTAATGCCCATACAAATTATAATGGTTTACATAAAATCATATCTGAATGTAAGAGAATCTCCAGGGATAGCTTTGCTTTACATTTAAGAAAAAGCAAGAAATGGCAGGACAAATTTCTTTGGTTTTCATACAAACTTGCTTTTACAAATATATTTTAAACTTTTTATTGACAGCTTCTATAATTATAGACAATAAGCCATGATAATTCCCTCCCCACCCCTATTTTCACCCCCTCAAACCTACCCTCCATATCCCCTCTCCTCTCAGTTAGTCTCCTCTCTATTTGTTTCAGTGTCATCATCTTTTCCTCCCAATATGAAGGTATTGTGTAGGAAATGTCAGGCACTGCGGTTATGAATAGCAAGGCCGTTTTGTGTCTGGAAGATTGCATTACAAGCAGTCCTGCCTTTTGTTTGGCTCTTAGAATCTTTCAGCCATAGACCCTGTGCCTAGGGAGGTGTGATAGAGATGTCCCAGTGCTGAACACTCCACTGTCACTTCTTGGCATTATGGTGTCTTTTGAGTTATCCCAGTAGTCAGTGCCATCTGAAAAGAGAAGCTTCTCTAGCCAAAAAGTTAGAGTAGCATTAATGTATGGGTATGCGCCTTAAAAAAAAAAAAGCAGTTTGGTATGCATAATATATGCATTTAGCCAGACAACAGTAGGCATTACTCCCCTAGAGCTCATGACCTTCCCCACCATAGGCTTCTTTTGACTAGGTCTTCAGTACTAGGCATACTATCCCTTCTGTGGAGCAGGTCTCCAATCCAACTAGAGAGATATTGGTTTCCCCTGTAATAGGCATGCCACTATTTCACTCGTTGGCACATTTGTCCTGGCTAGCCAATCTTAATGCTTGTAAGGTCTACTGCTGTTCACCAACATTGATGACTTCTCTCTCCTAAAGGGCTGCATGCAGCCATAGCTTTTTCCAGCTTTCTGTCAGCTGGTTAACAGGAGGAGGTTTCCAGCTCAGCTCCAGCTTGATTTCGCAGTGACCTGCAGCCCAAGCATGTGTGGTCTTCAGTAATAGGGTCTTACCATCTCATTCTGGTGGCCAACCAAGAGCCTTGGCAATGGCCTATAATGTTTTGGGGACCTCAGGAACAACCCTGAATAACAACTCACTGGAAGGTATCCCATCCCAAGCATTGAAATTTTTCTAGTAATAAACTATAGCTTCTGGGTGTGCCATTATCCAAAGAAGTAGGTTTCCATATGGCTTATTTTAAAACCTCTTGGTTAAATTTTGAGTAACTCTTCTCCCACCCTTCCTTAACTCAATCCCTTCTCCTGACCCCACTTAGGCCATTGCACCCCCAGTAATCTGTTCATCTACTCACATACATACAATACCTTGCCCTTAAGTCTCCCCTCTGCTCCCTCCCTTAGAGCCCCTTTTTAGCTTACTGGCCTCTACTACTGACTTTTACTCTATCTCACATACAAATCTAAACATTTGTATCTAGGATCCACATGTGAGAGTTACAAATATATTTTAAAAGATTCATTGATAACATTTTATGTGTAAAACAGTATTGTTCACAGACCACCATACACAGTAAGTCTCACACATATTCCTTGTAAAACACCATCTTTCACAGGCCACCATACATAGTAAGTCTCTTACTTACTCTTGTACAATCTTATTTTTCACAGACCACCATAGACAGTAAGCTTTATACTTATTCTTGATTTGTGCAGACAGGAATTTTGCAGAGGATAAAGTAACTTGGTGATTCCCAATTGTGCAGTAGATAGCATTGAAATGTAGGATGGTGATGAGAATAAAACCCAGGTATGCTGGAGTGCAGACCTGTTCTGCTACTTGAGACTATCAGAGAATTGCTTAAAGACAAAGATGTCATCATCCATTTGTAGTGTTGAAAGTGTGAAATGAGGTACTCACTATTGTACCATAGTAATACATATCTGTATTTTGATTTAATTTCAGTCTGTGGCTGTGCCAACCAATGTTGTCACGGTTGCCCCTGCGAAGCTGGTGAACACTGCAACTACACTGAAGCCACCGAGTTTAGGAACATCCTCTACCCCCTTAAATGTGCCCAGTCTCAAAGCTGAGACCTCAGTAGCTGCTCAGACTAATCTTTCTCTGGTAAACTTTCATTTGCATTTTATTTACAGTTCCTTAACAATTTTCTGATCCTGGTTACCAATTAACCTTTTATTTTTTATTTTTCCATGTTAGGCGATGCTGGAAAATGTAAAGAAATGTAAAAACTTTCTTTCAATGTTAATAAAACTGGCATGTAGTGGATCACAATCCCCAGAAATGGGGCAGAATGTGAAAACACTGGTTGAGCAACTTTTGGTAAGTTATTATATAAATTTTGCAGGTTCTATCAAAACCTATATAATATGTTTTAAATGGGAAACTTTTTAAATAATGTTTATTTTTTACTTTTTTTAAAGTTATTTGTGAGGAGGAAGGGACTGAGGGAGAGAGAGAATGAGACTGAGTGAGAATAAGAATGGGCATGCTAGGGCCTCTTGCCACTGAAAATGAATTCCAGGTACATGTGCCACTTTGTACATCTGGCTTTGTGTGGGTACTGGGGAATTGAACCCTGCCAGAAGGCATTGCATGCAAGTGCCTTTAACTGTTGAGCCAACTCCCCAGACCTGACATTTATTGTAACTATACTTCCTGATAAAATTTTGTTTTCACCTCTTGAAAGCTTTATAATATATATATGTCATTAACAAGTTTTATTATTACTTTACTTTTTTCTTTTTTTTAATCATATATATCTAAGGTATACATTATATTTTAAACATTTATTGTTTTATATACCAATCTTGTTTCCCTTGTGCTAAGCAGGGCCTAGGAAATTATTATTAGAATTGCAAAATGCCAAAAAACTGGGCCATTAGCCAATAATAAAATCTAGTTCTCTTGTGTGAAAGCACCAAGCTTTTGGATCTGTGCAAGTTAGTTAAACTTCTTAGCCTCAGTGTCCTTATCTATAAAATGAGAGGAGTAAACTTGATGATTTTTGCTGTTTTAAAGTGTTAAGATGCTATTTAAACTATCAACTTAAACACGATTCTTTCATTTTCTTTCAGATGAAAGATTTACTATTCTAAAGAGAATGAAGGGAAATATCCAATATTTTGGATTATGAAATTAAGACATGCTGAGAACATAACAAGACAATTGGAATTTTGGCTATTTTGATTGATAATAGTCTAAATTCTTTGGCAATTTGAATTTTTCCATATGAAACTGATTATTCCCCCCCCCCAGTGGCAAACATATATTTCACATATTGTCCAGGGAAAACCAGCATACTTTATAAACATTAAAATAATTTCCTTATTTTTTGTTAAAATGTGCCTTTCAAATAGGCTATAGTTGAAATGGCTAGCTGGGTAGTTGAACTCAGGTCATTAGGTGTTTCAGGCAAGTGCCTTAACCCTTGAGCCATCTCTCTGGCCCATGACGCTGTTTTTGTTTTAGGTGCTGTAGGTGGTGTGTTTCTATAATTGTACTCTGGAGGCAAGGGCAAGAGGAGTTTGAATTCTAGGTTAGCTTGGGCTGTATAGCAGCTCGAGGCCAGCCTGAGCTACATTGAGACATTACAAAAAACTGTTCAGTTATGTACAACACTTGCTTAAGATCCTAAGTTTGGTTCTTGGCTCTGAGGAAAATCAAAAAAGAAAGGAGCCAAAAAAAAAAAAAGAAGTTAGGCAGGTTATTATGAACCTATAATCCCAGCATTTAGGAGGCTGGGGCCACGAGTTTGAAGCCAACACGCTGAACAGATTTTTACAAGGTATGCTGTTTTGAAAGGATGTAGTATCATTGTCTCATTGGGCTTCTTCCACTCGTCTGCCTGAGAATTCTTTACATGACCTCAGGTATAAAATAGGTCTGAAAGCTGGGTGTGGTGGTACACGCCTTTAATCCCAGCAGGGGGGGGGCAGAGGTATGAGAAACGCCAGCCTGAGACTACAAAGTGAATTCCAGGTCAGCATGGGCTAGAAGCAAGAGCCTACTTTGAAAAACAAAAACAAAACAAAAAAAGTCTGAAAACTAGAAAGATTTATTTAGTTTGAAACAATTCTTAGTATTCATGAAATCTTGCTCTTACTAAAAATGAAAGCAGGCTTGCATATTAATAAAATGGATATGCTGGTTTATTTTTACATAAAAATGGAATGTTGGCTGAATAATTAATACTGTGGGACACAGAACATCTTTAACATGTTTGTCTTTTTTCCAGGTTGGATCTTACTCTAGCCCAGGCTAACCTGGAATACACTTTGTAGTCCCAGGCTGGCCTTGAACTCATGGCGAGCCTCTTAAATCTGCTTTGAATGCTAGGATTAAAGGCATCAACCACCAAGCCCAGTATTTTTAGCTTTTTGTCTTTCTTTGTATTTTTGAGTGAATCAGCAATGCTGAGAGCACTAGGTTGCATAAATGTAGTAGAAAATAGCAGAAGTATGTTTAGAACCATTTCAAAAATTACTGGAAATTTTGTCCTAATACCATGCTAAAATTGCTTTAACAATTTTTATGACACTGAAGTCAATAACTCAATCATCAGTTTTTAAAATCAAATATTATAACACAATTAAATCCAAAGACATCCTACTTTGATACGTGACATTGGGGAATGATGGCAGGAAAATATTCAAAGCTTGCCTTTCTTGTAATTAATCCATTGTGTTTTTCTACGAGCAGTACAGACATAGCATGGAGCTAAGGTGTTCTTAGGCAATGTTGACAGAATGGCATGCATGTATGTGCAAAGTGCACATGCTTTGTGCTCAGAAGTAAGGTTGCCTAATTTTGGATAATAAAGATAAAAAAAAAAAAAAGTCAAGTTGCCATGAGGCTGCAAGGCACGACACCTGTAAATGCTGCCAGAAACAAACACTTCAGGGTCCTCACAAACTTGACTTGGTGGAGGTAGTACTTTTAGAAACCTTTGATCATTGTCAAATTTTATGAACCCCACGTTATGTGACCCCATGGGGGTGGCAACACACAGTTTAGGATGCTGTGTTCAGATGGAAAGATACGATTAAAATGAACATGCATTCCATGAAAGCTTTTAAGTTTGGTTGTTTTTTTTTTTTTTTTTTTTTTTAAGCTAGTATCCCTTTCGGCCAGGCTGCTGGTAAACTTGCTGTCTTGATGAGGATATGCATTTGTCTTTCTATCTCTGCATACATGCACCCCCACATGACATCCAGCTCTTGAAGTTCTAAGTAGAAAAGATTTATGTGAATTTTGTGTACAGATAGCAACAGTTATGAATCTATCAAATATTCTTTGTAGCTTAAGCTCTATTTTAAGCTCTATTTTCATCAAGTGAGCAGCAGTTCTCATACACTTTGGTGTCAGAATACCTTTATGTTCTTAAACATTGGGGGATCCTCAAAGAATTTATTTTTGTATGGGCCTGGAATTAAAATTGAGAATTAAAAGAAATCTTTGTATAAAAATAACACATCTATTGTTATCATAGATAACATTTAAAGGAAAACCATAGTTCCCAAAACAAAATTTGAGTGAGAAATGGCATTGCTTTACATTTTGTAAGTTTTTCTGGTGTTTGACTTAATGGAAGGTACTGGGATTTTTTTTTTTTCCTTTTTGTATTTAATGTGTTTTGTGATGCAGTGTTGGAGAGCTTAGAGAATGTAGTCAGAGAATTCTGAGATTGGTTCTCATGCAAAAAGGTGGTTAGAGTAGTGAGCATACTTTGCTTTCTCCAGATCACTGTGGATGTTCTCCAGAGTGCTGGTTTATCTTCCACTGTGGATGGGTCGCTGCGGTCGCTGCACCAATCTCTAAGCTGGATAAACAGTTTTGACATTCTTTCTGGGGTGGGGTGGGCATGGGAAAACTCAGGCAGTTCCCATAGCTGTTCCATGAATTTTTTTCTTTGGTCTCAGCAGAAATGCTTTATGTTGGTTCCTATTTTGTTTACATTTTTTAAAAAAATATGCACTGAATACTTCAAACTTAATAAAATTAATTTTTATAGCATCAAGGATATTTTAAAGTGAAACTGGCTGTTTTTAACTATAAGTACATAGCAGTTTGAATACAGTGAGGACTCTTCACTGCCATTGACTTCCAGCCAGTACATTGGAAAAACCCACTCACCCCAAATTGTTGAGAACTGACCTGGAAATAACTTAACCTCACAGAACCCTGAAATGTTTTGAGTATAAAATTGAGTAAGGATCCTTTATTAGAATTGTTAGTATGATTTTGCAATAACATTCTAAAAATATAATCAGAATCTTTAAGGAAATTTAAAATTTGGATAACTAAAACAATGGACTTTAAAGCCTTCAAACCAAATAACCTCTTTTTTTTCTATGCTAGGAGATTTTGGACTTCTATGTCTTCATTTGTATTATTTTTAACAGCTATAGTACTTTATAGCATTGTGGGATCATTCTCCCCCTCACTCCAAAGTGTCATCTTTTTATTGTATTTCTGGATTGAAACTCTTTTATCTAAATTTTCACCCGTTTCTCTGGTGATACTAAAAAACGCTTTCGTTTAAAGGGGGGTTTTACCACTGTCAAAATGCTTGTCTACTGTCAGGAATTAATGCCTCTTTAATTGTTAATTTAATACTTTTTAAAAGTATTTATTTGAGACAGAGACAAGAGAGAATGAGTATGCCAAGGCTTCCTGTCACTGCATACAAACTCTAGATGCATGTGCCACTTTTTAAATTTTTATTTTTATTTTATTTTACTTTTTATGTGCCATTTTTGAGCATCTGGCTTTACGTTGTACTGGGGAACTAAACCCAAGCCAGCAGGCTCTGTAAGCAAGTGCCTTTAACTGCTGGTCCGTCTCTTCAGCCCGATTTAATGATTTTTAAGAGACAGTAGTCTCACTGCTCTCCAGGCTGGCCTTCAAATCCTAGGCCTAAGCCTTAGCCTCCTGAATAGGTGGCACTCCTGGTTTGTTTCTAAATATGTGTAGACCTAAGAGTGTTTTTCTTTTCCCATTCCTTAGGATGCAAAGATCGACGCAGAAGAATTTACTAAAAAACTGTATGTGGAACTCAAGTCTGCACCTCAGCCTCACCTCGTTCCTTTTCTTAAGGTAGAGTTATGGTGCTCTCAAGAGATTGTTTTATAGCTGGGCGTGGTGGCACACGCCTTTAATCCCAGCTCTGGGGAGGCAGAGGTAGGAGGATCCAGTGAGTTTGAGGCCACCCTGAGACTACATAGTGAGTTTCAGGTCAGCCTGGGCTAGAGAGACCCTACCTCGAAAAAATTTAAAAAGAGAGAGAGAGAGTGTTTGAGTTAGATGCATTTAAAACCTGAATATTTCAGTATGACTGGAATTCATTGTGGAATTTGTTTTGTACTCACTGAATGCGTTGTGAGGGAAGAGGAGGAAGGGCTAGTGTTTGTGGTGTGACAGATGCTGTTGTTCAGCTTAGCATTGCTGCAATAAGTAACACATAATAGCTGTTAAAGAGTAGAGGTGTATTTTGGCTCATAGTTTCAGAGGTTCCAGTTCATGATTGGTTGGCCTTTGGCTTTGGCTTTGTGGTGAGGCAGTTTATCATGTTAAACTCATGGCCTGGAAGTGAAATAGAGAGAGAGACCACAGTCCTGTAATCTCCTGCTGGGACACACCCCCATGCCCAGAGATGAGCACTAGTGCCCCATTGTAATAAAGCACCCATCCACAAGCAGCTGATGGGAGGAAAGGTTTTATTTTGGCTTACAGCCTCAAGGGGAGGCTTGATGGCTGTGGAAAGCATGGCATGAAAAGAGGCTGACCTCTGCCACAGCAGGGGAAAACAGCGGCAGGAGTGTGAGCTGAATTATGGTAAGGGGGAGCTGGCTAGAATACCCCTAAGCCTGCTCCCAACAACAACCTCCTCCATCAGGGCTCCACCTTCCAAGTTGCCATCAGTTGGGGTTCAGTTAGAACTTGAGTTTATGGGGGGACTTCTAAATCAAACCACCAAACTGTTGATCAAACTCACTTGTCTAGATTTATGCTGCTACTTTTTCAATAATACTACCCTTAGTTACCAAGTGTTACTATGAAAGATTAGAATTTTTTAACTGTTCACTGAGGACTTCCTAATCTAGTTGTTTTTCTTTTCCTAGAGCTTTGTTCCTCATCACAGAGAGCTTTTTAAGGGTTAAATGTTACATAGGTCTTGAGGGATGTGGCATTTTGGCTTAATCCTGGTCATGATCAAGAGAAAATTCAAGTGCAGTTATATTGTCTCCTTATTACTTTAATACTTGCTTCCAGCTTTTTAAAAAGAATTTATTGTTAATAATTAGAAACACTGTTTGAACAAGTCTTGTGATGATGATACCCTCATTTCCCTCCTCCCTGCTTCTAACCTGCTGAGGGCCCTCCTGAGTGGGATTGCTGGAATGGTCCATGGGATGGGAGAGTTATGAATTGCACACTAGCTAGTTTTGTGTGTGTGTGTTGTTGTTGTTGAGGGGGGCAATGTCTCTGGCTATTTCCCCCACCATGGCTCTTAACAATCTTTCTGCACCATCTTCTGCAAAGTTCCCTGAGTCATGGTAGGTGAATTTTAAGTCTGCTTTATTGTTGAGATCTTAAGAGTCTCTGGATTGGAACCTCCATTTAAATTGCTAGTTTAAATGTATTTTTGTAGCCGTTTGCTTTTGTCTTTTTTTTAAAAAAAATATTCATTTTCAAGCAGAGAGATACAGAGGGGGAGGGTATGAAACCAGGGCCACCACCTTGTGGGTCTAGCTTATGTGGGTCCTGAGGAATTGAACCCGGGGCCTTAGGCACTGGAAGCAAGTGCCTTAACCACTGAGCCATCTCTCCAGCCCTGTCTTTTTTTTAATAAATATTTTATTTATTCATTTTCAAGCACATACAAACAGAGGGAGAGGGAGAGGGAGGGAATGAACCAGGGCTACCACCTTGTGGGTCTGGCTTATATGGGTACTGGGGAATTGAACCCAGGGCCTTAGGCACTGGAGGCAAGTGCCTTAACAGCTGAGCCATCCCTCCAGCCCTGCTTTTGTCTTTTTTAAATCTTAGAAAAATTTTCTTTTGGCTTTCCTTTGTTTCTATATATATTTGAAAATTTCCCTGAATAAAAACATTTTTCATATGTTTATAACTTTCATATATAGAGAATATAATAAACCGTTTTGTCTTCTAGTACTTTATGGTTTACTAGTCTAGGACTCAGTCTTGTATTTAAGAGTGTAACAAAGATACCTTCCATAACAGCCCATGAAGGTAAACCTATCACTATCGACTTCTGTGTCTGTTTAAAGAACAAAAACCTAATTAAATTAAAAAACCCTCAGGGATGAAAAGGTAAAATCTAGATTTTAATTTTAATTAACTTTATTCTTTTAGCATATTATACAAAGATACTGACCTAAAATCAGCCAGAAAATATGCTAGCTCAATTAAGGAAATAGTTTCAGATTTAATAATTCTCTTTATTATTTTTATTGAATTTATTTATTTATTTATTTATTTATTTATTTATTTATTTATGAGATAGGGCTTCACTGTAGCCCAGGATGACCTACTTCCAAACTGGCCTCAAACTCAAAGGGATTCTACTACCTCTACCTCCCAAGTGCTGGGATTAAATTTTTTTTATTATTATTGTCCATAATGAGTTACATTATTTAATGAGCAAACAATAAATTGTTATCCCCCATTCCCCAATGCCCCTCTTCCCCATCCCCAATCAGCTGGATATCCTCCTCCTTGGGTGTAGTCTGGATCAGTCCTTGGGACAAGGGATCATGGACAGCCTAGGAGATAGCCCGTTTCTGCCGGCCTTAGAGAGTTGCTACTGAGGGCGGCCATGACCAAGTGCTGGGATTAAATTTGTGCACCCCACAATGGCTTATTTATATTCTGATAGAGTGCACCCCCAGTTTGCACGTTATTTAACAAAACGACCTAGATTCTGCTGTGTTTTAAATAAGCATAGTAAATTAATTCATGATCTATTTATGAGCTTTTGCTGATGGTGTTTTATTTTACCAAACGGATCATTGACATATCCAAAATAAGTTTTATACCGAAAGAGTAATTTTTTACTGAAAAAGATGCAGCAATTTGGGTCTTAAGCTGTATCCTGGGTATGATGGGACTATATAAAGTATATTTGGTTTTCTCTCTCCTGAAACACTTGATGTATTTTATGTTGTAAAGATAAGTACAAATTTGCTTTCCTTGTAGCTCATTTATTTTTGTGGTTTTTTTCTCCTTTGTTTCTAGAAAAGTGTGTTTGCCTTAAGACAGCTTCTTCCCAGCTCCCAAAGCTTCATTGAGCAGTGTGTTCAGGAAACTTCTCGTCAGATAGTTCTGAACATTGGTGCCACAACTTCAGCTGCTTCTGTGGTAAGCAGTACCGCTTCCTCAGGCCAACCTGAGAAGCTCATCACTGTGTCTGGAGCACTAGCATCCAACACGGTGTCCTTGCAGACTCCGAGCACACTTGCTGGTCCAAGTGGAACAAACCCTGGAGTGCTGACACTGCATTCTGTGGGCCCAGCTGTGGCCACAGGAGGAACGACATCTGGAACTGTTGTGCTTCAGCCTTCCAAACCGCTCATGACTTCTGCACCGAACACAGTCACAGCCATCTCTCTGCAGCCCGACAAGCCGATTGTCCCAGGAGCAGCGGTAACTCTGGCTCTTCCTCCCGTGGCTTTTGGAGAAACTTCTGCTGCAACTCTGTGTCTCACATCTGTTAAGCCTCTTGTCACTTCTGCTGGGACCACCGCTGACAAGCCTGTCATTGGTACTCCGGTTCAAATCAATCTTGCCCAGCCAGGTCCCCTCCTCCCACAGCCTGCTGGCATTCCACAGGCAGTTAAAGTCAAGCAGCTAGTAAGTAATATGTCATTTCTTCTCAGTTACATATTTGGAAATTTTCAAACATGCAGGACCCTGAGCTAGGCATGGTGGCCTTTAATGCCAGTGCTCAAGAGGCTGAGGAAGGAAGGTTGCCATGATTTCATCCAGCCTGGACTATAGAGTGAGACCTGCCTAGACAACAGTAACAACAAAACTCCCCAAAGCAGGAAACCAGCAAGACTCTATGTGCTTTCCCACATTTCACTAATTAAAATTGTTTTGACCTCATTTGCTTTGTCTCATTTGAGTTGCATATGCAAACTCCAAGAGTTTTTGCTGAATCACTTGAGAGCTGGCTGAGGAAGTTGTGGCTTTGTACCCTAAAGTACTATGCATTTAAGTTATTTTGTGTGTATTGGCCTGGCAGGGTCTCTTGCCGCTGCAAACACTAGAGCCTGTACTGGCTTGGGCATTGAACCTGGGCCAGCCAACGCACCCTTAACCTCTGAGCCATCTTCTCAGCCCTGTATTTTTCTCTCTTTAATTTTCATTTTTGTTTCTGTGTGTATTTCCTGGGATAGAACCCAGGCCATGGGCAAGCAGTGTCTCCAGCCTTCTTTTTCTCATTATTTTTTGCTGCTTTGTTTTAATGTGATACAGGGTCTCATTAAGTTGGTCAGAATGGCCTTAAACTGACTCTATAAACCAGACTGCCAATAAATTTGAGATCCTCCTGCCTCAGCCCACTGAGTAACTGGGATTACAGGCCTGGGCCACTAGGCCTGGCTCTACATACCTTTCTATTGTATTTTGTTTAACTTTTTATTGATGGCTTTCATTATTAGAGACAATCATGATAATTTCCTCCCTCATCCTCCATTCTCCCCTCTCATATCCACCCTCTATCAAGTCCCCTCCCCCTTATAATTAGTCTCTCTTATTTTTTATTTTGATGTCATCTTTCTATTAGGAAGGTCTTGTGTAGGTAGTGTCAGGCACTATGAGGTCATGAATTTTATGTCTGGAAGATTCTACATATCTCTCAAAGGAAAGGATGATTTAAAAAAATTAACTTTGAGAGAGAAGGGGGGGTGGGCAGGTGTGTGTCAGGGCCTGTTGCCACTGCAAAATAACTCAAAATGAATATGGGAGGCAGTCTAACTCTTGGATAGCTGGAGCACACTTATGTCTATTAGCATCTGAGTCTGTCTCCAGTGGAGATGGGTACCCGCTGGACAGGATTTCCCAGGGCACCCGGACCTCTGTCTGACAGAGGACAAACTTTAGGAGCAGGGATTCAGAAACATTGTTCTGTGCAGTGAGGGTTGGGAACCAAGGGACTAGAGGAGCCGCTACAAGGAAGGTCATCCATGTTTCTCATTCTTCATAATACTTGGTTACTTGCAAGCAGTTCTGAAAGTATGCCATTACTGTGCTATGGATTTTAAAATAATTTTGAGATGACGGAAAAGCTGGGTGAAAACTAAGAATGTAGAAATTACAAGTGACCTATCCTCTTCCAGTAAGCAAGTGATGAAGTGACGTCAGCCCAGTGCCCTGTGAGCTTGGCATCAGATTGTAATGCTTCTAGCTTTTTCATTGTCTTAAAGCAGAGAGCTATCTGCTAATGATTCTTTGATAGCATTTATATCTTGTAGCTTTGATACACATTAGAAATCATTCATTTTGCAAGAAAAAAATTGTAACAGAAAGCTGATGATATATTTGGTTCTTTGATATAGGGTCTCACTTTAGCTCAGTTTGGCCTTGAACTCACATTGATTCTCCTATCTTGGCCTCCTGAGTACTGGGATGCACCACCATGCCCAGCTTTTTTTATATATATAACTTTTAAAACGTTTTTGGAATTGGCCTGGGGAATGTAGCTCCTTTTATAGGGTGCTGACCTTACATGCATGAACTCACCAACACCTTAGAAGCCAGGCATGGTGGTGCATGCTTATAATCACAACACTCCAGAGGTAGAGTCAGGAGGAAGTTCAAGGTCGTCTTCTGCTAAGTCACAAGTTAGCAGAAGCTAACTAAGTTTCATGAAGCTAGTCTGAGCTACATGAAATCCTGTCTTTTTTTTTTTTCTAAGAGTTTGTGTGCCCCATGGACACTCATGTGGAGGCCAGAGTAGAATGTCAGGTGTTCACCTTTATTGTTCTGCTTTATTTCATTGAGATGGAGTCTCTCATTGGATTTGAAGCTGCTGTTTTCAGTCAGACTGGCTGAACAGTGAGCCCTGGTGATTGTTCCCTTCTCTGACCTGTAAGACTGGGGTCACAGGCATATGTGGGCACACCCAGCTCTTTTACATGGGTGTTGAGGATCAGACTCAGGTCCCTCTCAGGCTCTCATGCTTGCCCAGCAAGAACTCATACTTGCTGAGCCATCACATAAGCCAGACCCACAAGGTGGTGGCCCTGGTGTGCGCTCTCTCTCTCTCTCTCTCTCTCTCGCTCGCTCTCTATCTGTATCTCTCTATCTGTATCTCTGCATGAAAATGAATAAATAAAATATTTAAATAAAATAAAAAAGACAAGAAAAAAAGTGAAATAGTTCTGCTTTCTTGTTTGCTTTCTAGCAAACAGAAATGAAATTAGTTTTCACCTACCTTCATAAAATGGCAGAGGCCACAGTAGCAAGATAATGAAGATAGATTGGGAATTTATCTCCTAACATTTACCTGGAACAAAATCAGCATAAACTTTTCTAAGACGTTTTACAGAGAGGATTGAGTATCTTTTCAATTCACTAATCAGAACTTAAAATTAAATAGAATTTCTTCAGTGAGTCCATTACAAACCAGTTTACTTTAAAAAATATTTCTTCATTTATTTGCAAGTAGAGAGAAATGGAGAAAGAGAGAATGAGCACACCAGGGCCTCTAGCCGCTGCAGACAAACTTCAGGTGCATCCACCACTTTGTACACCTGGCTTTATGTGAGTACTGGGAACCTGATCCCCAGACCTTTGGCTTTGCAGGCAAGTGCCATAACCGCTGAGCCATCTTTCCAGCCCAAACCATAGTTTATTTTAATCCTAGATCTAAGTGAAGGAGAAAATGCTAGAAAA
>PVHP010039590.1:0-16516 GCA_004024765.1 Zapus hudsonius | reverse complement strand
AGAGGCTGGACTTCAGGAAGCTCTGAGATACTGTGTGGCTTCCTGTTTCTCATCTAGGGGCCCCTTTCCTTCTGCTAAGCATGCTTGGGGTCTGAAGTCAGCAGCACGTAGACCCTGTTGCCTGGCCCTGAACTGAGTAGAGGCTGAGTGAGGCCAGAAGATAGGTGTGTGGAGCAGAGTCAGTTGGCTTGAAGGCCTTGATGACTGAGTAGCCCTCTCCTCCACTTCCAGCCGTGCTTCCTCAAGGACTGGGAAATGCATGTCCACTTCAGAGTCCATGGCACAGGGAAGAAGAATCTCCATGGAGATGGTATCGCCTTGTGGTACACCCGAGACCGCCTTGTGCCAGGTGGGAAGGTGCTGGCCCTGGTGGGTCCTGCTGGGCCTCAGAGGGTGGGCTAGGCATGGGCATAGCTTCTGGCCCACCAGGGCAGTGGAGGTAGGCAAGGCAGGTTGCTGACCTCAGCTCCTGTGGTCAGGAACCTTCCATTGTGTTCCATCCTGTCGAGACAGCTGCTGTATCCATAGAACCATGTGCTGGAGAAGTAGCTTGGCTCTGGAAGGAGGCCTCTTAGGGGAAGACTGGAAGTAGCTTATGCAGTTCAATGCCACTCAACCCTGGTGGCATGGTTTTGACCATTCTGCCATTTTGTTTATTTATTTTTATTAGGGAGTTTTTGTTTTATTTTGTTATTTTTTAAAACTTATTATTATTTTATTTGCAAGCAGAGAGAGACAGGAAAAGGTGGGGATGGAGGAGGGGGAAATCGGCACACTAGGGCCTCCAGCCACTGCACATGAACTCCAGATACATGCGCCACTTTGTGGAGTAGTCTTTATGTGGGCACTGGGGAGTCAAACTTGGGTCATTAGGCTTTTCAGGCCTTAACTGTTGAGTCATCTTTCTAGCCCTGTTGCAGTTATTTTTGAGGCAGGGTCTCACTCTAGCTGGGGGTGACCTGGAACTCACTCTGTAGCCTAGGTTGGCCTTGAACTTAGAGCAGTCCTCCTACCTCAGCCTCCTGGTGCTGGTGTTATAGATGGGAGCCTCCGTGCCCAGCTCTTCAGTGGTTTAAAAGGGTTTTATGGGTTTTGTTTTGTTTTTTGAGGCAGGGTCTCTCTAGCCCAGGCTGACCTGGAATTCACTCTGTAGTCCAGGCTGGCATTTGAGCACTGGGATTAAAGGTATGGACCACCATGCCTTCCTTTAAAAAGGTTATATTTTTGTTTTGTTTTTTGTTTTTCAAGGTAGGGTTTAGCTCTCATTCAGGCTGACCTGGAATTCACTATGTAGTCTCAGGGTGGCCTTGAACTCATGGCGATCCTCCTACCTCTGCCTCCTGAGTGCTGGATTAAAAGAGTGCCCCACCACACCCGGCCAAACTTTTTTTTTTTTTTTGGTGACCCTGACGTGATCTGAACAAATTTTTTTTTTTTATTTTTTTTTTTATTTTTTTTTATTTTTTATTTATTCATTTTCAAGTAGAGAGATAGAGAGAGAGAGAGAGAGAGAGAGAGAGAGAGAGAGAGAGAGAGAGAGAGAGAGCACATCAGGGCCACCACCTTGTGGGTCTGGTCCATGTGGGTCCTGGGGAATTGAACCCAGGGCCTTAGGCACTGGAGGCAAGTGCCTTATCCGCTGAGCCATCTCTCCAGCCCCAAAATTTTTTTTAATTAAAATTTTTTTTTCTAGGTAGGGTTTAAAAGGAACGAAATGCAAAAACTTTCTTCCAAAGACTATGCGACCCACAAAGCCTCAAATGCCTCCTCTGTTCTTTTCAAAAAGTTGGTTGCTCATAGTTGGAGAGAGTTCTTACTGTGGCTCTGTTTTCCCTGGACTGTGTATCTCCTTTGCTCAAAGCATAAGGACTGGTGGTGATCCCCTCCTCATAAGACAGGCCTTGGCCTTGTTTTGAGGTAGGGTCTTGTTATATATCCTGGGCTGACCTTGTTCTTGGTGTGTAGACCAGACTGGCCCCAAATCATGCAGTCCTTCCTCAGCCTCCCCAGCGCTGGAGTTGCAGGCATGTGCCACTGTGCCTGGCTCACTCTGAGAGCTTTGTCTTTTAGGGTTCCCCTCTTTCCTGGGAGAAGGGCCAGAGGTTGGGGTTTCTTCTACCCACAGTGCCTGTGGGTCATCCCCACTTCATCCCATTGTGAGAGTATCTTCTTATAATTTCAGGGCCCGTGTTTGGAAGCAAAGACAACTTTCATGGCTTAGCCATCTTCTTGGACACGTATCCCAATGATGAAAGCACCGAGGTAGGGCTCTGCTCTTGTCCTGCACAGCAGCAGCTTCGGAGGGTGAGGGTGGTAGACACCCCTTCCTCCTCTCATAGGCTGGTCTGGAGTAACCAGTGGTGTCTTGGTCCCAGCGTGTGTTCCCATACGTCTCGGTGATGGTGAACAATGGCTCCCTGTCCTACGACCATAGCAAGGATGGGCGCTGGACTGAGCTGGCAGGCTGCACCGCTGACTTCCGCAACCGGGAGCACGACACCTTCCTGGCTGTGCGCTACTCCCGGGGCCGCCTGACGGTGAGCTAGCTGCATGAGGAGGGAGGCTTGCGGAGCCCGTGCTGGTTTTGTGGAGGCCCAGGAGGCACTGGCTTGACATGGTGGCTGGCTGCAGGTGATGACCGACTTGGAGGATAAGAACGAGTGGAAGAGCTGCATTGACATCACGGGTGTGCGCCTGCCCACTGGCTACTACTTCGGAGCCTCAGCTGGCACTGGTGACCTGTCCGGTGAGTGCTGAGCAAAGGACCTGTGCTCAGCCTGTCCTCCCTGCTCTGTTGGTAGCATTCCTGCCTGTGGTTTTCTCACTCACTCACTAACTCACTCACTGTCTTCCTTCTTTCTTCCCATCACCTGTAAATGTCAGCATGCTTGAGGCTCAGGCTGACATCTCCTTTATCTCTAGGAGGCAAGAGGCCTTAAAGCTAAGTACTGTAGTCTTCCAGATTTCTGTCTTATCTCCACCCCTGTGAAAGCAGCAAGCCACTCCATCCTCCACTGCCCGTCTGAACCTTAACATGCCCACTGACCAGACCACACCTCGCTCATCAGGTGTAATGGCATCTTTCTGTTTCGAGACACCCAGGCCAAAATGCCCTGGTGTCATCCTGGCCTTTCAAGTACACCACTAATGCTTTATCAGGTCCTACTGGTTTTATTACAATGCTACCACTTCTTGTCACTCTTACTGCCTGACAGATTCAAGCCAACATCACCTTCACTGAAGCCTTCCTCCTGTCACTCCCTCCTTCTACGCAGGTCCATGATAGTCTGTCCCTGAGTACCGCAGAAATGTGAGCTTGTCCCTCCTCTGCTCAGAACTACAGTAGCTGCCACCTCACTCAGAGTCAAGGCCACCATTCCATTATGGTCTGCTAGGCCCCTCCCCACACCTCATCACCTCAGACCCGGGACTCATGGTGGTCTGTTTTTCTTCAGACACACCATGGTCTTCCCACTTCAGACCCTTCGGTTTGCTGTTGGGATTATTATCATCTTAATTAGTGCTCCTCAGTGAGGCCTCCCCCAATTCCCTCATTTAAATTTGTACTCCCTTCACTCATCCCTAGCAGACTCTGTCGCCCTTCCCAGTTTTTTTTCTTTATAGCATTTGTTGTTTTTGGATCAGCCATATAATTTACCATATTATCTCTGCTCCCCCCACCAAATTACAGGCTCCATGGAGTTAGTAATCTGTCTCGTTTGGCCCAAGTTGGGTGCTTACCTAAGCACTGGGGTACCTGTAGTTTCTGCAAGCCTTGCTGGGTCACTGGGCCTTGGTGGCTTTAATGGTGGCCCTTGCCTGTGACTCAGTCTTCTACTTGGGGTACTCAGAAAGCAGCAGGCCCTGAGCAGCTCCTGCCTGCCAGAAGTGAGTAGTCACACAGATGACTGACATTTCATTCAGCCTCAGTATATTCTTTGAGGACATGTAATCCCACCTCTAGCCAGAGGTTTCTCTTCTTTCCAGGGAAGTGCACAGGCCCATTTAGTCCCAGAATATCTGTTGTTTGGGATTTTGTTCAGAGTTTTTAATATGGGAGGTTCAGTGAATGGTTTAATGAGCCCACTGTTCCACTACCCAGCTTCAGTAATTATCAGCTCATTGCTGGATCCACCATATCTCTTCTTTCCTTTCCCTGAGGTTACCTGGAATCTCATCAGACAGCACTGGCATCTGTGTGTCTACAATGGGTTCTCACACTGTTGTCCAGGCTGGCCTCAAACTCACAGTGATCCTTCTGCCTCTTGAGTGCTGGGACTGAAGTTGTGAGTCACCGAGCCTTGTGCACAGAGGGTTCTTGATAGGAAGAGACACAGGTCTTTGACAGATGCTCTCTAAAACTGTGTGGAAGGGAGGCCCCGAGAGTGTCAGTGTCTGGCTGTTGCTGTTTACTGGGTATGCCAGTGCTAGGCATCCTACACACAGTCATGGGATAGTTTTCCTTTAGGTGGGTAGTGGTCTCTTTTCCATTTCACATAAATGAGACCTTGGGGAATGTGAGAATTGAGGGATTACAGCAGTAAATGGCAGAGTCCAGGTGGCAGCTGGAGTCTGCCTCCAAAGCTGGTTCTTGGAGCCTGCTATTCTCTGCCTCCCAGCCAGTGCGCACATGCTTGGCCCTGCCTGACTTGGCTGGCTGCCAGCTCTTGCTCTGCAGATCCTCCCTTGTCTTGGCTGCAGAGATCCCTCTTTAAACTAGGCCCTTCCTCGGATTCAAGTGGGTTGGCTGAGCTCACATCTAGAGTCCAGGTGTCCAGAAGAAAGCCCACCATGGTGGAGTCAAAGTAAAATGGTGGCTCTCTAGTATTGGACGTGGCATCCTTCCTGCCCATGCTGGTTGGAACATGCCTTTCCCAGGTCCCAGGCAATGGTTGCTGCTGACTGTGAGGTTAGGCCCTTGGCTGGTTCTCTGCACCCTGCACATGGGTCTCTGACAGGACCATCTGGCTGCTTCCTGTCCTTGGGAGGATTGAGATTCTCAGGCAACCCTGGATTGGTGTGCTGGCCCTTGTCTGCTTTCCTCTGCTAGGCAGTGTACCTCCCACATCAGGCACCTTCTCATGGCCAGGCCCTGGCATGGCCCTAGGTGGAGGGGACTGCTTTCATTTGGCAAACAAGGAAACTGAGCTTCAGAGTGAGGCACAGACTTGGGGTTTAGATCTGGATAATTTTGAACATGAGCTTTTTTTCCTCTTTCTCCATTCTGCCTTCTGTTTTTTTTTTTTTTTTTTTTTTTTTTTTTGCTTCTCTCCTCCCCTCCCCCTTTTTCCTGACTCATTCCTGGGCTGAAGATTGAACTCAGGGCCTTACACATGCTGACATGCACTACCACTGAGCCTCACCCCTAGCCCCTCACTCTGGAGCATTCTAGCCCCTGGAAAGGAAACAACACTCTTCCCGAGATAGTTGACCCTTCTGTGGCCAGGGAAGCAGCTTCTCTTTGAGGAGGACCTGAGGCTGGCTTCTGGCCACTATACGCTCACTTTCTGCCCTGCAGACAATCACGACATCATCTCCATCAAGCTGTTCCAGCTCATGATAGAGCACACACCTGAGGAGGAAAACATTGACTGGACCAAGATTGAACCTGGTGTCAACTTCCTGAAGTCACCTAAAGGTAATATGCACACAGTTTCTGTCCTGGGCCTCAGGTGAGCTCTGTGGTGTGTCTTTTGGGTCCAGTTGTAGCCATAGTCTGGGTTCCTGGATCATCTCTGCCCCTGGTGGTATTGGCCCACCCTGCCTGAGTGCTTAGGTGCCAGGAGCTTGAGTCAGGTGGGGTGTAGCAAGCGTTTGAGTAAATGAATGAGACAGAAGAATGACATCCTTGTTGTGGCGTGAATCTGCGTGCCTCTGCTGGGGCGGGGCCAGGAAAGCCAAGAGGGTCAGCTTGTTGACCACAGGTAGTGAACCCAACATCTGTATCACTCATGCCCTGTGGCACATATGCCTCTGTGTACATGGACACACCCAATTTTTTTTTTAAAGGAAAAGGAGGTCACAAGAGCACCCCAAGGTCCAGGTGGTCAGGATCCATGACACCCCATGCATAATGGCATGACACTTAGCAGGATCTGTTCACAGGGTTGTTGGGCAAAGGAATGGTGTAGCTGGAATAGGAGGAGAAGGTGACATGTCTTGGGAGAGGCTGTGGGTAGGACAGCCTTAGGTCAGGACTGTCTTTTATGACTGGTGGGGGGGGGGTCATACTGCAGCATGTGGGGTGTGGTAAAGCAGGTTCCTCAGCCTCATGTACAGAATCAGGCTGTCAGAGGAAGCCCAGGGATCTCTAGTTTTAATCAGCACTTTGCAGCAGAGTATGTCCTTGGCCTTGATTCCTGGGAACTTTGGTCTCTGGGATTTTCCCCCTTTCCCTTTCCACTCCTGTGTTCACTCCTGTGGACTTCCTGACTCCGATGAGGTGGGCTTGGTATGACCTCCACCCCTGCTAGTACAGACCGTCCCAGCACAGCTCTGCCCATGGCGAGTAGCATGGGTGGCTCCCTGAGGTGGTGGCTCTGGTGCCAGGACTGTAGTCATACATGCTGGGAAGTTCTGTTAGTCTAGGCTCATGGAGCCCACCTGTGGGCAGGCCTGTGTTTCACTTTGCACATTCACTTCCTCTTTCTCCCTCCCCTCCAACCAGACAATGTGGACGACCCCACTGGGAACTTCCGCAGCGGGCCCCTGACGGGCTGGAGGGTGTTTCTGCTGCTGCTCTGTGCTCTTCTGGGTATCATTGTCTGTGCTGTGGTGGGTGCCGTCGTCTTTCAAAAGCGCCAGGAGCGGAACAAGCGTTTCTATTGAGCAGCCATTTGGCTGGGAAGGGCCTGACCTTGGGCCACAATGTTTATGTGAACTTTTTTTTTTACTGGGATTGTAAAAGAAAAACAAGATAATCTTATTTCTTAACCGTTTCCAAGAAATGATTAAAGTATTTTCATACATTTTGCTTCTTGCCCAGCTGGGACAGCAGGGCCAGGGGTCAGAATTTACTATCCTCAAAGCTGAAGATTCTTGGCTTGCCTGGGGAGATGTGTGTGGGGGTAGGATGTGTATCTAGGGCCTAGCTGGCCCTGCCGATGGCTGTCAAACACTGGAGGGCCTCCTAGACCACATGGGGTGGCTCCTTAGGACCTATGCAGTGGTTTTTTCCTGGGGTATATGGTAGCAAATAGAGTTGGGAACTGGGTCTTCCGTACCTCCCAAGGCAAACCTCAACTCAGGCTGGGGGAGCCGTCTAGTGAGGCTCGGAGTGTGACCATGTACTAATGAAGTCAGATAACCCGCTCAGCCATGTGACTTGAAGGGCCTGGCTCTTTGCTTCTAGCCTCCTCCCTCTGGCCTGCTGCGAAGCCATGACCAGGAGGGTTTATCATGGCTACATTTGCCCGGTGAGGAAACATGGCTCTCAGAGGTCAGGCAAAGCTTGCCTGGGGTCATCCAGCAAATGGTGTTTTGGGGTCAGGGCTGTGTGCCTTCCCCTGCCATCCTCTGGAGAAAAAGTTGTGGGGATGGCCTCCGCCAAGGCTAGGGCTAAGCTGTACGGGGTGGAGGGATTCAGTGGTAGATTTAGGAGGCTCTGGGATGGTGCAGGAGGGGACCTGGTGGGCTCAGCAGTTGTATTCCCTTTGAACACCTTAAGGGAACAAAGGAGGTGGTAGGGACTAGAGGAAAGCTGGGTGCTAAAGGGAAAGCGTGGCCGCCAGCAGCTTCTGTGCTCTCCTGGGTGTGGCCTGTGCTGCCATCCGGACCTCCCACCATGGAGTATTGTGCCCCCTCAGTCTATCTCTGATTCTCTCTCTCTCTTCCCCTCCCTCCCTCCCTCCCTCCCCCCACTTGGAACCACCTCTTGTCCTCATCATCTCCCACCCACACATTATGGTCTCATCTCACAAGCAAAAGAACTCTGCCTTTCTTTTGTAATGTGGCTTTTGTAGTTAGTATTAGCAAATTCCTAGAAAAATACACAGATGATAGAAGCCCATGAAGTGAGCATAAGATGTCTTTGCCTCTCGGTCTTTGACTCCCTGAGCAGAGCTCTTGACTGGTCTGCTCTTGGCAGCCTGTGTCCTCGCCATTGCCTGTGAATAATGTTTAGAAACTTTCCGCAGGTTACATGTCCAGAGGTGGATGACCAGCACTGCCCTGTTACACCCTGTGTGTCTGTCACAGGCTTGTGAACATGTTCATGAAGCCTAAGAGTGCCCAGCATCCTCGCTGGTGGGATACCTTAGTGCACATTTTTTCTTAGAAGTTTTAGAAAGTGCTTTCTATAGGACATCCATCTGAGCAGATAACTTGTTTTACTCCACGACTGTTACCGTGTGGGTCCTGGAATTGCATTAGGTCAGCAGAGGGTATGCCTAAGCCAACATGTCTATGCTGTCATGGGAGCTGAGGCCTAGTGTCTGGAACTTAGCAGCTTCTCCAACCACATCATAGAAACACCCTCACTGTACTTGGCCTCTCTGAAGTCCTGACCTGTTTGGGTAGTCTGTCGCCAGCTGGTGCTAACTGTTTTCATGTGAGAGCCACCAGAGAGCTGCCGCATTCTCCACCTGGCTCAGTCCACCCTTGCGCACCAGCCAGGATCTCAGTTTCGGAGCAGGTCCACCTATTTTACCCTCAGGGTGGCCACTTCCCCTTAGTGTCACCTGGCTGGCAAAGGGCCTGCCTGGAGTTCTTTCCCAGAGGGCTCAATGCACGCTCTTACGTCTGTATTTTCACACACACAGTTGATTCCATCAGTAGTTTTTGGGCACACACTTCTAAGTGAGGTTATGCCATCGTAGGAAAGTTGAATGTATCTGTGCAATGTGAGAAATAAGACACGTTTGGATTCCTTTGTCCTCTCCCTGGAGGTGAGTGCTGCTAACTCTTGTTCTTGTAAACACAGTGAAAACTATCATTGTGTGCTTTCAACCTCTTTAGTATTTGCTCAGCCTTGCTGGTGAGCATGGCTAACATGGAGCTCATGGTCATGTGTGCTGTGGGTGACCCCTCCTTGTTCTGCCAGGATGGACACCTGAGTGGATTCCAGGCTTGAACATGGCTTTAAACACAAACGTGTGAGAATGGCTTGTGTACATTGTCTTACTAGATGAGGCCACATTGCTCTCCAGGTGGACTGTGTTCCTTCTCTTTCTGCTGCACTAGGCGCTAGTTAGGGGGTTCCCCTCTACCCATGGCTAGCCCCTGACATCAGTTTGTTAGTAGTTTCATTTTCTACCAGTCATTGAGGGTCTTGGTGATCATGGGCACTTTGGCTGTGGTGCCTTATTTCTGACTCCTTCCTGATGTTCAGGGCTCTGGATCAGTCCTCTGGTACATGTTTTTCAGAGAGAGCTTCCAGCATGCTTGGCTTCTTGCTTTGCTAATGATACATTTGATGTAGTCTACATCTGAATGTGTTATATTAGTCTTTTCCAAAGATTGTTTCTTCTAGAAGTTTTCAACTTTCATACTGTACCTACTTGTGTCAGGTGAGAAGTGATTACATTTTTCCTACTGTCTGCTCAGTGTCCAGTGACATTTCTGACTTGGACTTCCCTGACACCCGGTACTGTCCCTCAAGCACCCACTCCTCATTACTGTCCCTCTCCTCTATGGTGGTTGGAATGCTGCTTTCCCCCACTTCTTCCACTAGGGTGGCCATGTGAACCCAGCAGCTAGCCTGTGACTAAGGAGATGCTGGAAGAAGCCACCTTCCTGCCTGAGCCGTGCAGGGCTCCCGAGTGTGCGGAGCCGCCTGTGAAGGCTGAGGGGTGCACAGACAGTCCTCAATGTAGGGTAGGGTTGAGGTGCCGCCCCAGTGTGGACTGTCAACTGCTGGGGTTTGTTGTTGTTGTTTTTCATGATTCTTTTTTGTGAAATAAATCCCTATTTGTTCAAATTACTGTGAGTCATGTTTTCTGTTTGCAGCTAAAAGCAAAACAAAAACCCATGGCTTCTGTCCATGTGTGCATGTTGAGTTTTCTGACATACTTGGGTTTTCGCTGCCTACAACTGATGTTCTGAGCTACACATTGCTAGGATCTGGGGAAACAGAACAAAATGGACAAAAATCTTTCCCCCTTGGATCTTACTATCTCCTGGGAAAATCAGGTGAACTAAGGAAAAGAATAGATGTCGGATAAGCACATTTGTGTCTCGGGATGCAGTAACAAAGTGCCAGAAACTGGCCTGAACCACAGAACTCAGGGAGGCTGCCAGTCTGAAATGTGGTTGGGAATATGGCTCAATGGCTTAAGGATGAGTCAAGGCACTTGCTTGCAAAGCCTGCCAGCCTAGGGTTCAGTTCCCAAGAATCCAGGTAAGCTGGATGCAAAGAATGGCACAAGTGTCTGGTATTCCTTTGCAGTGGCAATAGGTCCGCTCTTTTTACCTGCTTGGATTATAATGAGCTCCATAAACAACCAGAGTTCTACCAAGTGTTCGAGAACCGTGAGTTCCCTTCCTAGTTGCAGGAAGATTGGACACAGACATCCAAAGGTTGGCATGAGGTGAGCCACACTTCTCAGAGTGGTTCTAAGAGAGCCCCAGGCTTGCCCGCTGGAGTGGAGCACCTCCCAAGGCTTTGCACACCAGAGGCAGGAGCGCCATTCCACTCAGTTCTTTGGGCACAGGTCCGCCTGGATGAGAGGGAGACCCTGTTCTTCAAATAGCAGCTGCTGGCAAGGACGGGGAGTGTAAACTGGTGCAGCCACGATGGAAATCAGATAGAGGTTCCTCAAGATGTCAACAGACACCGAAACACTTGCACATTCATGTTCATACAGCACTATTCATAATAGCTGGGAAGTGATGCATGAAGAAAGAAAAGGTGGAATTCTATCCAGCTGTGAAGAAAAAAAATGAAGCCATGACATTTGCAGGAGAAATAAACCACACAAAGACAAAGAGCTCCATATTATTGCATGGAGAACCTAGATTTTAAATTACATGTATGTATACATACATATGTATATAGGTTATGAAACTAGAAAGGGGATCAAGAAGGGAGACAAGGAGGTGGTAAATAGAGATGGTAGTGGAATACATTTGATAGAGAATAGGGAAGACTGGGGAAGGAATAAATGAGAAGAATGGGTAATGAAGATGCCATGATGAAACCCTTTGTATGGTGGCTCCTCCCTTAATCCCAGCAATGTGAGGCTGAGGTAGGAGGGTCACCATGAGTTTGAGGCCAGCCTGGGCTACAGAGTGAGTTCCAGATCAGCTTGGGCTTGAATGAAACCCTGTTTACCGCCTCCCCAACGTGCCCCCCAATAAAGAGAACAGCACTCTGCCTCCACCTCGAGGTTGAGTCTCAGGGTTCTGCTGGTGGGAGTTTCTCCAGTCCTGAAGCTCAGTGTGATAGTAAAAGGGTCTCAGCTGACCCTTAGGAACCTCGGGGTGTGGCCTGACAGGGTGTGCTTACCCAGGGGCTGTCCTCGATCTCTCCTGGGTTTCCAGCGGGTTCTCAGCATCGCGTTGCGTTCACGAGGGGCTCAGGAAGGAGGAGGTCGGTCGTTTTGGGCCTGCAGGGCGCACAGCTGAGCCAGCAGTGGCCGGTCACCCTCACGAAGGTTTCCCCGCTGCCGAGAGATGCCCGGCGGGTCCCAGAAGGGCAGGTGGCAGGCAGACAGGCCTAGAGACTGACCCCCGAGCGCAGAAGCCGGGTCCGCGCCCGCGCCCCTCCGCAGGCGCCTGCGCACTGCCGTCCACTCTCCGCTCCCACGCGCCCTCGTCCTCCTCCGGACTTTTCAAATTTGAAACCTACCGCTTTTCCCGCCTGAACGTGGGGACCAGCAGCGGGAGAGGGCGGGGTCTCCCAGGCGCCCCGCCCCGCCCCTCGTTGACGTCACCGAGACCAGCCGCCAATGGGCGGGCAGGGCCCTGCCGGCCCCACCCCCGGGGGCCCACGTGCACCGTAGCCTTGACTGGGGGGTGGGGCTCGGTCTCACCCGGACTGTGCCGCGCTGGGCGCTCGCCGCTCGCCTGCGCGGCGCTGGAAGCCGAGGCGGGAGGCCAAGGAGCCGGTGGCCGCAGCGGCGGGACGCGGCGCCCGGGAGGCCACAGGCCAGGCCTGGAGCCCGCGCGCGTCCCGGCCCCGCGGGGCCTCGGCGGGCTCGCGGAGGGCGGGCTGCGGTTCCCAGGCTGTCCTCGGGGCGGGGCGGGGCGGGGCGGGGCGGGGCCCGGGTGTGTTGCACCGCGTCAGTTAACATTGAAACAAAAGTGGAGTGGTGGCCGCCGGGGCGGCTCGCTGCCAGCTGTGCCCGACATGGAGCCCGTGGCCAGCAACATCCAGGTCCTGCTGCAGGCGGCCGAGTTCCTGGAGCGACGCGAGCGAGGTGAGGACGAGCCTCGGCTGGGACGGGGCGCTGACCCGCCGTCCCCGGGCCTCGACCCGGCCGTGCACGGCCGGAGCGCCGTTTGCGCTGCCACCCTGGTCCGAGGGGAGTGGGCGGGCGGGCGGGCGCGGGGGGATTGGAAAATGGTACTGGCGCCAAAAGCCGTTCTTTGGCTTCGCCTGGCCGGGGGCTCCGGCTGACGGGCGGGGGTTTCTTTCTGGCAGAGGCAGAGCATGGCTACGCGTCCCTGTGCCCGCTCCGCAGTCCGCTCCCGATCTACAGGAGAAGGAAGCGACCCCTGCAAGCTCCCGGCGCGCTGGACAGTGGGCGGTGAGGATGGATGGGGTGGTGGATGAGTGGCGGCGGTACCCCTCGAGCGCCTCCTCTGCTCATTTCCTTCTTGTTGGCTTCTTCTGGGGCAGGTACCAGCCCCAGGACCCACTCTCTAAACATACAGATTTTTATTTATTCGAAGTCGATGGTCCACGAACTGTGAACAAGACAGTTGAGCTGGGGCCCGCTTGTTATTACACTCCCTCTCCTGCACGGGCTCTTGCTTCTCTGTTCCTCAACCTTTGCAGATGCTATAGTGCTTCTCACTCTGCTGCTTTCTCTGGGAAACTCCTGTTTTGTGCTCAGCTCATGTGCCACACCTGTCCAGGAGGCCTGTACTGCCTGGCTGGTAGGGAAGCATCCTTTTGGACCCCACAAACACCTGCACAGGTGTCTTGTAACACTTGGTGTGTGTAGGGGCAGCACAGGTCCCTGACATGGGACTTATTTGGGACAGATGTCTGTGGACTTGGGTGACACCAACAACTCCTCACTGCATCCTTCTTGGCATTGGCAGGTCTGTGCACAATGAATTGGAGAAGCGCAGGTGAGTCCTAGCCTGGTCCTGACAGCACCAGGCCCCAAGAACCATCTCCCTCAGGCCTCTCATCCCTTTGCCAGTGAGGTGGGGTTGGCACTGCCCTCCAGACCCCTTCCCCCCGCAGGAGGGCCCAGCTGAAGCAATGCCTGGAGCAGCTAAAGCAGCAGATGCCCCTGGGGGCTGACTGTGTCCGATACACCACGCTGAGCCTGCTGCGACGTGCCAGGACGCACATCCAGGTAGAAGTGCTCCCGGCCCACCTGTGCGACTTGGAATTGTCTGTGCTTTAGTAGCAGACTAGAGGCCTCTTCTGAGTCTTTAGGGAGTTCAACTTGTGCTTATTGTTGTGATCGTGGTTATGATTACTTAGATCCTAGCTGGGAGACCTCAGGCAAGTCAAGTGGTCTGCTTGGACTTTGTTGCTGTTCAGTAGGGAAGGGGATGGCTGTCAAGAGTCTGTGAGCCAGGTGTGGTGGCTCATGCCTTTACTCCAAGCACTGGAGAGGCTGTGGTAGGAGGATTGTCGTGAGTTCAAGGCCAGCCCGGGGCTAGAGTGAGTTCTAGTGCAGCCTAAGCTAGAATGAGACCGTGCCTGGGGGAAAAAAAGATTCTTTAATGTTATATCTAAGAGCCCTTGGATTGTAGGCTAGTGCCGACCATCTCCTGCCCATGTCCTTCAAAAACCCATTGTCCTGGGCCGTGAGTTCTGATGGGTGTAGCTCCAGATACCAGGAGGGGAAGGAAGGGAAAGGACTGGCCCAGTAGCTGGGCCTGGGGTGGGAGGTTGGTGCAGCCTGGGTGAACCCGCAGGCCCCCTGGTGGACAGAAGTGGTTGTGCAGGAGTGCAGACACCAAGCGGCAGCATCAGAGATGAGGGTATTCTAAGCTGCTTGGCAATAGGGTTTTTCCTGCCCTCTTGATAAGAAAGGGACGTATAGCCAGACTAAGGGCACAGAGACTAAGAACCAGCATTCTCAAGTATTTGTGAAGCACTCTCTCTGCCAGGCCCCATTCTCAATGCTGAGAACCCTGGCAGTTAGACCCATGTGCCACTCAGCAGATAAACCCTGGCCCTGGGAAGTATCTGCTAGCTCACAGGCCCCCATTTCTCATCTGCCCTGGCTTCTCACAGGAGCCTACGTGGCCTCATGCGCAGTAGATGATAAGCGGCTCAGGTGCTTGTCTGGCCCAGGGGCAGGAACTAGGGGGTCATCCCATCACTTCCCCGGCTGCCTTCTACTTTGCCCTAGAAGGGTATTGGTTGCACATAGATCTGCCCAGGCCCATCAGCAGCTGGAAACCCTGACAAGGCCTCTGATAGGACACAGCCTTGGTTACTTCCCATGAAACTCATGGCTCTTCCGAACCCAGGCTTTGCCACTTGATCCCTTTTCTTGGGTTCACCTCCCAGTCTTATCACCGAAAAGGTTGGACTCCATACTTCCCAGGCTCCCTCTGCCTTGGTGACAATCCACCCCTACATCTGGTAGCCAAATGGCCCTCTGACACATCCTGCCACTGAGCAGCACCATAGCTGCTCTCGTTCTTTTGTCTGGTTAGGGCTGTGCAAGGCAGACCCTTCTAGACACTGGGCAGAGCCTTAGGGTGTCTTGGGAAGATCTTAACCAGGAGTTAAAAACTGGTAACAGGGCTGGAGAGATGGCTCAGAGGTTAAGGCACTTGCCTCCAGTACCTAAGGTTCAATTCCCCAGGTCCCACATAAGCCAAACACACAAGGTGTTGGCCCTGGCTCTCTTGCTCGCTCTCTCTCTCTCTCTCTGTATCTGTTTGAAATGAATAAATAAATGAATAAATAAAAACAAAACAACAGTTTCATAATCTTTAAAAAAAAACTGGTAACATTTGTTTAGTCAATTTCTAGCATTAGCAATTCAAAGTACATTTGACATAAGAAAAAAAATCTGGCTTTCTAGCTTGAAGAACGGGGGATAAGGGAGTGCTGGGCTTATGGCCATGTGTCAACTCTGAAGCAAGATGCTTGTCTAACCCCTTCGTCTGATCAGGCATTTGAGATTGAGGTGCCTCCCCATGTCATGCCCATCCAGACACATCATCTATGGATATGGACAGGGAGGAAGGGTGCCTTCCCGACCAGTAAACAAAGTCACAGGTAGCCATGACTAGGGCTCAGTGGTGATGGGGGCCAGGCCGCTCACCCGTCCCTGCCGTGTGCCCTGCAGAAGCTGGAGCAGCAGGAGCGGCAGGCCCGGCGGCTCAAGGAGAAGCTGCGCAGCCGGCAGCAGAGCTTGCAGCAGCAGCTGGAGCGGCTGCGGGAGCTCCCCGAGGCAACCGAGCGGGACCGGCTACGGGCCGACAGCCTAGACTCTTCCGGCCTGTCCTCCGACCAAGGTAAGCGCCACCAAGCAAGGATGATGAGGCTTGTGGGTGGCCAGGGCTTGCAACCCGACTTTCCTGTGCAGAGGAGCTGGACGTGGACGTGGAGAGCCTGGTGTTTGGGGATGAGGTCGAGCTGCTGCGGGGCTTCAGTGCTGGCCAGGAGCACAGCTACTCACACTGCACGGGCACGTAGCTGGGCTGACCACGGTGAGAACACCCTTCCTCCCATTGGACCGAGCCTGCCAGGCAATGGCCCTCAAGCCTCAAGGCCTGCTCAGAGCCACCTGTTGGGGGACTTAAAGGACCCTTGTGTGGGAACAGGTTTTCCCTGATGCACAGCTTGGGCTGGGCCTCCACTCCCCACCCTGCAAAAAGTATTTTATGTAGCACTTGGCTCCGCTCTGCTGCCACCATGGGGCAGGGTGACTGTAAAGACACTCATGTTCCTTCTGGGACAAGGACTCTGGCTTCTGCCCCATGTATACTGTACAGTATTTTCATTAAAATCCTTTCCTAACTTCCTGGTCCATGGTGTTGACTGATGAAGTCCCAGCGACAAGATATGCCAGGCAACTCACATCCAAGTCTCACAATACAGAGGCTGTTTTGTGTTTGTGTCTATTGGGTCTTGGGGCCCCAAGGCCACATGATGTGACTTCCCTGAGGCCCGAGGCCAGGAAAACAGTGGAGTCAGACAAGATCCAAACCAAAGCTTCTTGACTCCAGAGCTTGGGCCTATCGAATCCAGTAAGTATTTATTGAATGCCTGTTATATGCTAAATATTCCAGGAACTTGGGACACATCAGAGAATAAAACAAGGAACCCTGCCCTCATGGAGCTTACAGTCTATCATCTATTGCCACCTCACCTGCTCACTGCTTGTGACTTTGGGCAAGTCACTGCATCTCTCTGCACCTGTCAGATGCC
>PVHP010039589.1:0-16435 GCA_004024765.1 Zapus hudsonius | reverse complement strand
GGAACTCACTCTGTAGTCCAGGCTGTCCTGGTTCCTCTTACCTCTGCCTCCCGAGTGCTGGGGTCAAAGGTGTGCACCACCATGCCTGCCTTCTCTTTCTCTTTCAAAGGTATTAGCTGATATTATATGCCTATACTGGAATGTAGCTTAGTGGTAGAGTGCTTAGCTAACATTCCCAAGGCCTTGGGTTTGGTCCCTAGCAGTATAAAAATCAGTAAGAAAATTAACTAAATAATTAGCTAAATGTAGGAAATAGTCTCTTTAATTAAAAAAATAGATAACTAGAACACATAGTTATTAAGGTTTAAGAAACAGTATTCTGTCCTCCATTAACCTTTATTTCTAAAACAATAATTATGATCACTTTACCAGGAATAAAATATCTCATCTTTGGTACAAATGGATGTTTTTAAAATAGAAAGGAAAAACAGATCTTTGTCTCTAGTCATAACAAATATAATGGCCACTTTCCATTTTTCCTGACTTGAATTTTATACTGACGCTCTTACATTGTAATTTTTAAGATATAAGGCTTTTTTATACTTTTTATTGACAGCTTCCATGAATATAGACACTAACCATGATGATTCCCTTGCCACCCCTATTCTTCCCCTGTCAAATCCACCTCTATCATATCACCTCTCATTAAGTCTGTTTTGTTTCAATATCATCATCTTTTCCTCCCATTATGTGTAGGTATTATCAGGCACTGCAAAATCATGAAGATCAAGGCCATTTTGTGTCTGGAAGTTTGTGTTGTAAGCAGTCCTACCCTTCCTTTGGCTCTTACAGTCTTTCCGCCACCTCTTCTACAATAAACCCTGAGCCTCGGGAAGTGTGATAGAAATGTCCCAGTGCTGAACACTCCACTGTCACTTCTTCTCAGCACTACGGTGTCTTTTGTGCTATCCCAGTGGTCACTGCTATCTGAAAAAGAGAAGCTTCTCTAGACAGGAGTGAGAGTGACATTAATATATGGATATGCATATTTTTTAAAAAGTGCTTGTAAGGCAGTTTGGTGGCATAATATATGATTTAGCCAGACAACAGCAGATGTTACTCCCCTAGGGCTCATGACCTCCCCTGCCATAGACTTTGGACTAGGTCTTCAGTACCAGGCATGTATTCCCTTTTGTGGAACAGGCCTCCAGCCCAGTTAGAGAACGGTTGGTTTCCCCTGTAACATATGTGCCACTATTGCACTTGTTGGCACATATGGCCTGACTGGCCAGGCTTCCGAGGTCCACTGCTGTTCACCAGTGTTGATGACTCCTCTGTACCACAAGGCTGTAGGGCTTTTGTTTATGTGACTGTATAAAAGGGGTCTGCTGGATGGATCAGCTGACTCGTTTCCATGGCTCAAGAGAGGGCCTTGTAGAGTCTAGAATTGTGACCAGCATTCGCCTTAAGGTGGCCTGCAGAAGCCTGTTTCAGTCAAGTGCTGAAGCGTTTCCCAACACGACGTACCAGGTCCTTCTTCCGCCCTCTCCTGGCCCACATGGGGCCTCATGGATCACTTCTGGTTCCAAGTGTCTGTTTTCAGGAATGCTTCCTTTTCTTCCTTTCTTTTTCTTTGATATTTCTCTCCAAGAACTTAGTCATCTTGGCATTCCTCATTGGCTGCCCCTTTTCAGAGTCCAATGTCAGTGAAGAATAGACACTGCTTGGCCAATGGGGAGCCAGGTAGGCTTGCTTTCTGTTAGAAAAAGAAATGCTACCTTGAATTTTTATTTTGTTCTTTATATTTCAGGGGCTTTTGGGCCCTAAGTCTATTGAAATGCCACAGTGATGACACTAGATTTTTTTTTGGCCAGGGATCCCGCTGAAAAGAGAAACCAAGCTCACCATCTTTTCCCAGGCAAACAACATAGAGAAGGAAGTCTGCATCCATCTCGGGGTTCACAGCCCTTCTGTGCTCATACCTCACGACTCCCCTCAGTTACTTGTATCACCAGTGACGACTGACACCCTTGGGGAGTCGTGGAATATGGAAAGGGCTAAGGGCTGGGCAGTGTCCCTGCTCTTCTAACCCTTATGAGAGATTCTTTTTAAAACTTAGTGCAGTGCTCTGAGTTCACTTGCATTTTGAACAGGGCAGCTCAGGTACCAGCCAAAAAGAGGAGAGCCTGTCAAAGGGATAATGGAACTTACTTGTAATATACCTGCACCTTTTAGACTCCCCAGGGGGGTTCCCCACCCTCCCACAGAGACTCTGAGTCTGTGTCTGTCTTCACAAAGGGATTTTTGTTGTTGTTGTTTTTTCGAGGTAGGGTCTCGCTCTAGCCCAGGCTGACCTGGAATTCACTCTGTAGTCTCAGGGTGGCCTTGAACTCAGGGCGATCCTCCTACCTCTGCCTCCCGAGTGCTGGGATTAAAGGCGTGCGCCACCACGCCCAGCATGAAGGGATTTTTAAATTTACGGTGTTCTAGCAAAGTTCTCCGTCAGTAGTCATTTTTAATTTTCATTTTTGTTTTCTTTCTTTCTTTCATTTTTTTTTTTTGGTTTTTGGTTTTTGGAGGTAGGGTCTCACTGTAGCCCAGGCTGACCTGGAATTCACTATGTAGTCTCAGGCTGGCCTCAAACTCACAGTGATCCTCCTATCTTGGCCTCTAAATAAATGAAAAGTTATTTGGTTGCAAAGTTTCCATTGTTGATTTATTCTCCAAGGGATGAGGTCTGCCTGACAAGTCAGCAAAACAGATTCACAAGACCTTCCTTCCTTTACGTCCATAAATCTTAGGTGAAGAATATTTGAATATTCCTTTGACATCGTGGAAAGAGAAGACATTTCTTGGTTGTTTGAAGAGGGTGAAGGAGTTGGTTCTCTTCACAGATCGATTGTGAGAGCTTTCCCAGCAAGGACCACACTCTGGTCCTTGTGGACCAGATATGTCCACATATCTGATAAGTGATATTTAGGGAGTCCCTTTCTTCCCAGTGACACGTCTCTGGACAGGCTCGTGCAGTGTAGAAACAAAGCATTTTATAACTAGGAAGAACTTACATTGATTGCTTGGGACTCTATTACCATAAAAACATTTCAGCAAAATGCTGGTCAGTCAGCGCCCCTTACTAACCTTCTCTCCCAGTCACTGTCTCGTTTTAAGTCACCATAACGTGGCCCCCTATTTTTGTGCTTTTAGCCACGTATGTATAAAGATCCAAGTCTGCCCAGCGATGTCCGGACTTACACCTCTACCTCCAGAAAACATTTGTGTGGTTAATACAAGGAAAAGGTTCTTGTGGAATTAGACACGCTGGGGATTTCATGCTTGGAAGCATATGGTTTGCTTTTAAGACCACATTTGGAAAATAACTTCCCTGTGTGCTTGTAATAATGTTCAGTCATTTGTGTTGCTGAGTGATTAAAGCGCCATCTCTCCCTGCGTCTTCAGATGGCCGTCTAGTTTGGAGAGAAATGCTAACAAGTTGTCGTTAGATTGAATTTGTTCCTTAACCCATGCTGTGAATATCAATGCTAACAACAGTGTCTTGTGTTTTTCTTTTCTTTTTCTCTTTAAATCAATGTGTTTTTTTTTCCTACGTGAATAATTATATGTCTAGAAACAGCCATGGAGTGATTTTGCTGTTCTGAATGGGGGAAAGATTAATAGTGACATTTGGAAGGCAAGTATATTGTCAGACTGTAGATCGTTTCATATATTTTTCCTTTCTGCATGGCTGTGGCTGTACATTTTTCTTCTTTGTGAGCATCGTGCATCCTACAGGGAAGGAGTGAGGGGGCTTCTTGCTAGGGGCGTGAAGCTCATCCTCACGTTGCCTCTTTTTGATGTCTCCCATTGTGAAAGACTTGGAGCTGACTGTCCAGGTCCTTGTCGCCTGTGCCTGGCAGTCCCTGCATGCCTTCCGCCTGAGCTCACACCCACTCTCCGCCTCTTGCTGGGGGCTTCCTCTCCCTTGCGGTACTTGAGGCAGGGTGAAGATGCGCTCGCCTGCCCGTCGTCTCTTGACAAGGCTCTGTTTGGTCCTAGGATTTACATGCAGCCACAGTGAACCCAGACCCCAGTTTAAAGGAGTTTGAAGGAGCGACCCTCCGCTATGCATCCTTGAAACTCAGGTAGGACGTTGGACGGCTGGGCACAGTGGGTGGCTTTGACAACTGGTGCTTGCTATGTAGGGTGTTAAGACCAATTTCTGGTTTTTCTCTCTAGAAATGTCCCTCATGCGGACGATGATGATTCTTGTAGCATCAACAGTGACCCGGAAGCCAAGGTTTGTAGGACACACACTTTTATCAACCAAGTTATATTCTTGTAAAAAAATAATAATAATCATAATGACTGTGGATATTGGCTTGATTTTTAGAAACCACCAGCCTTAAACCACTTAAGTAATTCTCCCTTGACCCTCTCTCTCTCTCTCTCTCTCTCTCTCTCTCTCTCTCTCTCTCTCTCTCTCTCTCTCTCTCTCGTCTCTGTCTCTGTCTCTGTCTCTTGGATACTTTGAGAAAATCCGGGGCCAGGTTAGGTTTGGGGTCATTCTGTATCCATCCAGCCTGCCTACACCACTACATCAGCTCTTTGAATTGTGTACTTACAAAGGACAGATGTCCTGACTTCAGGAGCTCTTAGGATTATGGCACTGGGACTGGAGAGATGGCTCAGCAGTTAAGGCGCCTGCCTGCAAAGCCTAACAACTTGAGTTCAAAACCCCAGTATCAGCCGGGCATGGTGGCACACAGCTTTAATCCCAGTACTTGGGAGGCAGAGGTAGGAGGATCTCCATGAGTTCGAGGCCACCCTTGGTCTATATAGTGAATTCCAGGCCAGCCTGGGTTAGAGTGAGACCCGACCCTACCTCAAAAAAAAAAAAAAAAAAATACAGTATCCACTTAAGCCAGGTACACAAAGTGGCACATGTATCTGGAGTTTATTTGCAGTGGCTAGAGGCCCTGGTGAGCCCATTCATCTCTCTCTCTCTCTCTCTCTCTCTCTCTCTCTCTCTCTCTCTCTCTCGCTCTCGCTCTCGCTCTCTCTCTCTTTCTCTCTGTCTGCAAATGATTTAAAAAGGATACTGACACAGCCTTGCTAAGCAGTGGAAGGAGAGGCTGAGACCACTCGCACCCCCACCTTGCGTCTCTGCAGGGAAATGGCCTCCCTCACTGTTAGAGGGAGAGCAGACTCGTCTGCTTCTGGAGTTTTGGTTCCAAATTCCATCATGGGCACGTGACCCACACAGGGCCACAGGCTGAGAAAGGGCCCCGTGCATGGGGATCAATGCTACCAAGTCACTGGCTTGACATTTTTAATGATTGGATTTGTATTTGTGTTTCATGACTGAATGCCAGGGGGATATGGAACCTTGCCTTGTGCCCAGCCTCCCTGCCTCCCTGGGGGGCTCTTAGCTTCTTTACCCCTTGCTACCCAAGACCCCATCTTTGCCCCCATTCAGTGGCTCCTCCCCAGCAGAGGTCTAGCCACGAGTGCGAGGCAGGTTGACACCCATACCCATGGCATCTTGGGACAGGGCATCGTAGTGACAAGCCCAGGCAGCTCTACGGTGTCCAGTAAATGGTTCGGGGATGTTCTTGGCCTGCCACCACCAGGTACCTGGCCTGTCCTGGTATGATACTGCAGCATGTTGTCGGCCGATGCCCAGGGCAAAGGGGATTCTGGGCTCAGGTTCCTCAACCCTTGCCAACACACAGTACATCCATCTGACAGCTTACCTTAATATCTGTACGGTTTTCAGCCTGCCAAGGACCAGGGAAGGGAGTGTCCCCATAGATAAGCAAAAGGTAGCCTTCCTTTAAAAATACTGAATGCCTAGTGCTGTGGAATTCTAGATGTGGTCTCTGAGGAATGAGTCCCCAAAAAGTCATTATGAAAATATCTTCCTTATGTCCTAGGTAAAGTTTACATGCTGGAAAAGTGAGAATACATCCTCTACATCCACACTGAATCCTGATAACCCGTTGTCTTTTAACCATCCAAATAGAAGCAGTAACCTAAACACACAGCCGTATCCACATATATTCCCCCCAAAAGGCAGAGTAGTATTATAACTGAAAACACTTTTTTATTTTAAAATATTTTATTTATTCATTTTCAAGCAGAGAGAGAGAGAGAGAGAGAGAGAGAGAGAGAGAGAGAGAGAGAGAGAGAGAACACCAGGGCCACCACCTTGTGGGTCTGGCTTATGTGGGTACTGGGGAATTGAACCCAGGGCCTTCGGCACTGGAGGCAAGTGCCTTAACCGCTGAGCCATCTCTCCAGCCCTGAAAACACTTTTTTAAAAAAAGATTTCTTACAGATCATGTTTCTTTTATTTATTTACTTATTTATTTGCAAGCAGAGAGAGAAAAGAGACAGACAGAAAGGATGGGTACACCAGAGCCTCCAACCATTGCAAATGAACTCCAGATGCATGTGTCACCTTGTGCATCTGGCTTTACATGGGTCCTGGGGAATCTAGCTCGGGTCCTTAGGTCCTGCAGGCAAAGTCTTAATTGCTGAGCCATCTCTCCAGCTCTAAAAATGCTCTTTGAGCCTTGTTAATAATACTGAGCATTAAATATATTTTGGGTAATGGTAATAAGTGTGCGTTTATATGGACTTCCAAGTTCTTAATTTACCTTATTTTGAAATAATTATGGACTTATGGAAGAGTTATGAACATTTGAGTTCCCCATATTCCCTTGTTCCTTGCTGTTTTTAGGTGGCCATGTAGCTTGCCCTGAAATTCCCACTATTTTACAGTCTGTTCCCGGTGCTAAGTCCACTTTCATACTTTCTAATTGAAATTTAGCCCTCCCGTGACTCCAGGTATGCTGCTGACAAAATGCATTAACACCAGGATAAAATAAGAATGTAGATGGGCTGGAGAGATGGCTCAGCGGTTAAGGCACTTGCCTCCAGTGCCTAAGGCCCCAGGTTCAATTCCCCAGGTCCCACATAAGCCAGACCTACAAGATGGTGGCTCTGGTGCGCGCGCACGCTCTCTCTCTCTCTCTCTCTCTCTCTCTCTCTCTCTCTCTCTCTCTCTCTCTCTCTCTCTCTCCCTCCCTCCCTCCCTCCCTCCCTCCCTCCCTCCCTCTCTCCTTCAAAAATGAAAAATATTTTTTTTAAAGAATGTAGAAAAGTTAAGGCTGACAAGACGTTCACCAATTCTTTCCTGTCCTTTGTGTAACTCTGCTCAGACTTCTGTAAAGGAGATGCGGTGCCACCTGGTGGACATTCTTGAGAATTACATCGTTGTTGTGCTGGTAGGAAATTGCTGAAGATTATTAAAATTGCTGACTGATTATTAATTGAGTCAAAAAGCACTTATTGAACGCTTAATGCTAGAGGAACATGCACATGTAATATTCAGTGTAATAGTTAAGACATGGACTCTGGACCTAAACGGCCCAGGTTCAAAGTCAGGTTCTGCTACTTATTAGCTGGGTGACCTTGGGGTGAGTCATCTGTAGAATGAGGACAATAGTACCTGCCCCCCAGGACTATGGTAAACATTGAGTTGAAATGAGAGCTGAGTTAGCGTGTCCTGATCCCAGGCTGTCCTGGGACGAATACACGGTGACAGGGTGGCTTGTGTGGTTTTCCCAGAAGGAACTGGTATCCAAGCTATTGTATGTACTTGAACGACAGGAGAATTGAATCATTCTTTCCCTCTGTTCCCGTGGACTATGTACCAAAACTGCACCAAAACTGAAAACAGTTTGCTTCTGAGTGCATTTGAACATTGGGGAGAATTTAGCAATGCAGTTCCTCTGGGATCCGCAAGAGGGCAGCTGTGCCTGGAGGTTCCAGTGCCTCACCTTAGTGGCTCAGGCCTCCCTTTCCTAAGGCACATTCTCCAGGGCCTCTCCGTGTCTCTTGGGGTTCCAGCAGTGGTGATCACCTGGCAGGAAGAAGCAGGAAGCCAAGGATACCAGGAAGAAAGGCTTTTCTTGCAACGGAGGCACAGCACTAACGCCATCGTCTGCTGGTCAGATAGTCACAGATGCCAGGAGAAGGAGACCTGGCAAGCTTACCGCCACCTCGAGAAGGCGCAGGTTGCACATAACAGTCGCTCACAGTAAATCCCCTTTGTGGAAGGCAGCGCTTATTCACGTGATTGAGTCAAGACACCAGGACCCAGAGCCAGTGACAAATGCACCAAGTCCTGGTGATACGGGAAACTGAGTCACACAGCGCCGGCAGCAGAGATAGAGTGGAGAATCAGAAAATCTCTTCATGGCGACTTGGACTCAGGGGAATAACTTCCAAGGCCTGAGTCCTGAGCTCTGATGGCTCAGAGGTTTTATAGACAGTGTGGCAGGCAGTGTGACATCATCTTGAATTCTTCACACTATTGGTGGGTTACAAGTTTCTAAGGTGACATGATTTTGGGGGACAAACGGAAAATTCCTAAGCACCCAGTCAGTGGTAAGGAAGTACAAATGTGGAAGAGAAAGCTCTGTGCTCAGGGGTGTCGGTGCCCATGGGTGACTGACCTGACACCCCAGGCGCAGCTGCAAGACAGGGAGGAGGCTCGGGTCCCGCTGTCTCCCTGGTGAAGCTTGAACAATGGACACTGGGTTTCAGAGCATCACCTGGGCCTGGGGTCTTCCTTAAATCTCTTCTCCACTGGCAGGATGTGGCTCATCCTCCCTGGCATGGCTTTGGGGTTGACATGCACAGAGGGACAAAATGGAGTGCAGAGAGACACAGTGTCCCACCCAGTGTGCCCAGCTGGTCACAGACCAGCAGGACAAGAAGCCAGGCTGCCCGCCCAGCCCGGCCCAGCATGGCTTTCCACACTGCCATTGGCCGGATGTTCTTTTTCCTCTTAGCCCAGAGGACAGTTTTTGTGTGTTTCTGAAACTGTTTTCCTCCCTTTATTTGCCAACATGGCCAAGCATAATGCCGGGGTCCTGGCAGAAAGCGTGTTTCCTTTTCTCTGTTAACTTCTGGTCACTCCGCTTGCTTGCATGAGCAGCCCAAGAATCCGCCGCCATGTGGGAGCCTGGGTTCTGAGGGATACTGTTGGCACAAGATGCATTACTATTCATCTCTTGGCAGCTGGTGGCGGGCAGATGCCTGAAGAAGCTAATTAAGGAAAGGCAGGCTTCCCTCTTCCCTGGAGGAGCAGGTGAGCGGCAGCCGTGGGTAGGCTGACAGTGCCCGCCAGCAGGTGCATGAGCCACGGACACTCGGACAGACACAAGTGCAGGCCATTCACCCAGCAGGGCTGGGGCCTCTAGGGTGGGCCCCTGGGGTGCAGCCAGCATGGCTCGCTCGGGCCTTGTCCTCCTGGGCTGGCTGCCAGACACTGGTATTTTGGGAGAAGTGAAAACATTCCTCATTCATTTGCATTCCATAAAATTGGTAGAGAAATGATTTTGTTGTGGTGGTTTTTGTTTTTTCAAAGTAGGGTCTCACTCTAGCCCAGGCTGACCTGGAATTCACTATATAGTCTCAGGGTGGCCTTGAACTCACGGTGATCCTCCTACCTCTGCCTCCCGAGTGCTGGGATTAAAGGCGTGCGCCACCACGCCCGGCTTATACAAAGATGTTTTAGGTAATATTCTACACATGTATGTAAGCTCAAGTTCACTTGTTTTAAAGATTTCGATGAAGCCAGGGGTTGTGGTGAACGCCTGTAATCTCAGCACTCAGGAGGCAGAATCTGGATTAGCACAAGTTCAAGGCCAAGCTGCTCTTCATAGCAAGTTCTCTTGAGACTAGAGATGGGTTAAAAACAATACAGTCCTATCTAAACACAGTATGTAAGCATTGTCTTCCACGTCCTATAAAATACCCGAAGCCATGGTTTCTAGCGTCTCGTTCATGGGGAGCTAGCTGTTAGGGTTGCTGTGTGGATGAAGACCCTGGAGGTGGTCTGGGGTTTAGCCCAGTCCCGAGCACAGGTCTCTGCTTTCTGTAAAGGGACACACACACACACACACACACACACACACACACACACACACACTATTTTAGTAATTAGACTTTTATCACTTTGTCATGTATCATAGCTCAAGTTAAACAACACAAATCGCTTCCCCCTCCACTCCCAGCCCTTAGAAATACATGTAGACAGGGAGATGTGCAGAAATACCCTGGATAATAATGAAAACGTAGCTAGTCCCTGCTTATCCATAAGCTGCAGAGGAAGAGTTAACCTGCAGTGTGGATAGGGGCAATGATGACCTGTGTGAGGAATCTCCTGTCCGTCGATGGAATTCAGGGTTGACTCAGTGCCAGCAAATCTGGAGACAATATTGACTGGTGGCATTTGGACTGGTGTGGTATGTTTGTGTGTAAGAGAGAGAAATAGGTCACATTACCTAGAACAGATTACTCTTTTCTCTTCCATTGGGGCACATGTATGTTAAACAGGTGTCCATTCAGGTGACCTGAGTGCTTCAGCTGCAATGAGAGAAGCCCCGTCTGCTCTCAGCCTGCAGAGCCCTAGTTAAAAAGATTTGGTCTTGGGCTGGTAATTTGGCTAAGTGGTTAAGGCACTTGCCTGCAAAGCCTAATAACCCAGGCTTGATTCCCCAGTACCCACGTAAAGCCAAATGCACAAAGTGGCACATGCATCTGGAGTTTGCAGTGGCTGGAAGCCCTGGTGTGCCCATTCTCTCTGTCTCTCTTCTCTCTGTCTCTTTGTCTCTGTCTCTCTCTCTCTCACTCGCTTGCAAATAAATAAATAAAACTATTAAAAAGAAAAGATGTGGTCCTTAACCACCAGGGGCTTTGGTTACGGGTTTGTTGCTGGAGATTGGCGCCAGGCCTTGCTCGTGTTTGGCACTGAGCTCTCCAGTAGCTTTGAAAACAAGGCTCTTCATAAATATCCATTCTATGAATGACAGTAAGGTTCCCTCATGTACAGGATGTAGGCTGCTTGTCCCTTGCTCTGCACGCCTCCCCAGCATTGACATGGACTCTTTTTCTGTTTTGTTTTTTTGAGTGACAGGATCAACCGAAAGTGAGGGATTGCAGCAGACTCTGGCCCACTGTCCTTGGCAGCATTAAACACTTTTGCTGTTGAAAATAACGTAACACCTATAAAATGTTGTCGTAGTCAGCCACACGCTGCTGGGATGAATCTCAAAACCAGGCACAATTTTGGGGAGGAAAGTATTTATTGAAGAAACAGACCCAGGGGAAGTTAAGGAAAAAGGCTGGTTCCCTTTCACAGAAGCAAGCAGAGAGAGAAACCCACCACCTCAAGCAAGCAATCTGTGACACTGTAATTCACAAAATGCAGAACTGCCAGACCTGGCTGCTGTTTTGCATATGTATCCCTAGAATTTTGCATCCAATTTAGAAAAGGTGTCATGGGCCCAGGAGGCCAGGCCAAAGTGACACTTCCTCCAGCCAGAAGCCTGGAAACAATTAACAATTTAATAAACACAATTATAATAAATTCTATTGGGGGACATTATTCAAAACTACCACAATCCACCCATAATGTAACACCTATAAAACGTTTTCCCAAAAATCTTTTTTTTAACTTAATGAAATGTTAGCCTAAAGGGAAAATCGAGCCAGAGCTGACATGCTCTGCAGGCACATGAACGTATTTTGCGTAGTGTTCCCCGCACGATGCCATCACATCGCCTGAACCGCATGCAGAGCTGAATGTGGCGGCTCACGGCACAGTCAGCCGGCCATGCAACGCCAGTGGAAGCCAGCCCCTTGCAGGGGGTTTGCTCTATGCTGGGCATATCAAGCTAGTAGCAAGTGAGGATGTTCTGAAGACATAAGTACCTCTTCATGTCCTCGGGGGGATCTTCTGGCCTATTCTTCAAGATGGAGAGGCCGGCTTCCAAGCATCTTGGAAAACGAGATGGTCAGTGGTTATGGTAGTGCACTCTTGTAACCCTGAGGATCGGGAGTCTGAGGCCAGGCTGGGTTATATAGCAAGACCCTGTCAAAAAGAAGGAAATAAAGAAAGGAATGATTGAAAGGGAGAAACAAAAAAAGAAAGAGAAGTGCTGGAGAGATTGCTTGATGGTTAAGGCACTTAACCTGCAAAGCCTAACAACCCAAGTTCAATTCCCCGGTACCCACATAAAGCCAGATGCAGAGTGGTGCATGCCTCTGGAGTTCCTTTGCACTGGCCGGAGGCCCTGGCACCTGTATTTATTCTTATTCTTATTCTCTCTCTCTCTCTCTCTCTCTCTCTCTCTCTCTCTCTCTCTCTCTCTCTCTCTCTCTCTCCTCCTCCCTCTCTCCCCCTCTCCCTCTCTCTCTCCCCTTCTTCCCTCCCTCCTTGCAAATAAATACAAATTTTAAAATGAAAGAGAAAAATTAGATGTCAGAGGTTTAAGGCACTGTGATGGGATATGATTCATAGAGGTTGCATTTTGTATGCAGAAGCAAAACCTAGATTTGGAATAAGCTCACTGACTGTGGACCTGACTGTCTGTTGGGACAGGAAAGTTCCCCCAGGGGAGCTCAGCCCTAGGACAGAGTCCCATTTTCCTTCAGAGCCATCATTCCTCCTGTCTGGATTCTCCCTGGAATCCTTGACCTCTTGTGACCCTAGGTGGGCGCACAAATTTTGGTTGTCATTTTCTCTGCACTCATTCAAATACCATTAGACACCCTGTCATTCTTTTCTTTTTTTAATATTTTATTTATTCATTTTCAAGCAGAGAGATGAGAGAGAGAGAGAGAGAGAGAGAGAGAGAGAGAGAGAGAGAGAGAAAGAGAGAAAGAGCACCAGGGCCACCACCTTGTGGGTCTGGCTTATGTGGGTCCTGGGGAATTGAACCCGGGGCCTTAGGCACTGGAAGCAAGTGCCTTAACCACTGAGCAATCTCTCCAGCCCACACCTTGTCATTCTCTTCTGAGAAAACATTCTTAGCCTTCTCCACCTTTCTTTGTAATTCACAAAACCCGTGTCACTTCACTTGTTTTGTTTTTGGTGCAAACAGACTGCAGATTCACACAGGTACTGGGGAATCGAACCTGGGTCCTTAGGCTTTGCAAATAAGCATCTTAACTGCTGAGCCATCTCTTCAGCCCCATGTTTTTGGTGATTTTTTTTCTTGATGTTATGAATCTCTTTACTGGAAGGAACATTAGGAGATGCCAAATGCTGGTTACGCAGGACATGGTGAGTGCCAGTGGCCAGAGACGGTTTCGGTAAGGGGATCGTAGTGACCAGTGAGCTGTGCCTTCCACGCCCAGGCGGCTCCCACACAGCCGTGCTGTCTGGTTAGCATCAACTCTGGTTGTTCTCGTGGGACTTGGTTTACTCGTCTGTGAAATGAGATGGTTGGGTTCCAGGTCCCCAGAGCCCTGTGCTCATGCCTCAGTGCCGTGGTTAAATGCTTTTCCTGGGTGAGTACAGAACAGAACTCTGGAGTCAAGTTTGAGAACTCGGGCAGATTATAAATGTACCTGCCGTGCTTTTAATTGAGGTCTGTTGGGGTCTTCTCACGTTATGAACTTCAGTTCATTTCAGATACTTGGTAAAATAGAAGTTGAAGAATTTTCATTTTGGGGTGAGTAGTGCAATTAAACCTTTCTTATGCACCAACAGTAACAGCTAAAAGGAGCGCTGCTAATGGCAGTAATTACCGCTTTTACTGAGAACCAGGGGTGGTTGTAAGCCTGGCTCTGCACGCAGTGCTCAGGCTGGGAGCTGCGGGGCCAGGCTCTCTACAGTCCGACTCTGCAACACGAAACACAAGTTCAAGGTCGATGAAGCAAAGCTAGGGAGAAAGTTGGGGAGTGCTGGACGGGACTGGCTTTGAGGAGTCAAGGGTGGGTTCAGGACAGGTCATACTGAGTAGGAGATGCACTGGGGAGCAGCTACGTGTGGGGAAGGTCGCAGCCATGGTGTTTCAGAGCGAGTTCCCAGTGTGGACAGGAGTAGGTATTTTATAGTTGGAAACATCCAGAGAAATCTTTGAGTTCAAACCTTCTCAACTGCCCCCTTTCCCTCTCTCGTTTGTCAGATGAGGAAAACGAGGCCTCAGTAATTAAATAAGGTGACATCCTGAAGGTCCCGGTTTGTAACTTCACCAGGACAAGAACCTGGGGACTCGTATTTTCTAATCTTTTTTTTTTTTTTTTTTAAATATTTTATTTGTTCATTTTCAAGCAGAGAGAGAGAGAGAGAGAGAGAGAGAGAGAGAGCGCACCAGGGCCACCACCTTGTGGGTCTGGCTTATGTGGGTCCTGGGGAATTGAACCCAGGGCCTTAGGCACTGGAGGCAAGTGCCTTAACCGCTGAGCCGTCTCTCCAGCCCTCGTATTTTCTAATCTTGTCAAGGACACACAGGCTCATAAAGACGCAGAAAGCTGGAGGGTCATGAAGGCCCCTGCCCTCCCCACCTTCCTGCCCAGTGACGACAGGTACTGAGGGTTCTAGCAAGTGGCTGCTCACTCACATTGCTGCGTGGGAAGCATTACAGGTGGAGGAAGGTCAAGGTTAAGTTCCTGAAGGCCTCCGGCCGCATTTTTGTTGTTGCTGTTGTTGTTGACTGATCAATCAACACCTAACCTTGTTTTATGGGTTTCACCTTATTCAATATACATTATTGACCCGTTAACATTGGACACATGGCTTGCAGCACCGAACTCTTATCTGAAGCACTTACCAGGCCTACTTTTTTCTTCGTAAGGTCTTCTTGGTATTGGGATCACTTAAACACTGTTCTTGAGGGCTGTTTTCCATAAGACCATCACCCCCAGCAGGTAAAAAATAAATGTGGAAGATGATTCACTGAAGGGCCCCCAGAAGCTGGGAACACGTGCATGGTGGGGGTGGGGGGCTCGTCATGAATTTCCTGAGGTGACAAATACATTTTAACAAGTAGTCGGACTGGAACGCAGGCTGTAGCACGGAACCAACAAGGAGAATTGATTGCATTTGCGTTTGAGCTACTCAAATCCAGGGGCACCGTTTGTGGTGATGTCGTCTGCAGAGCGTGTCACAGCAGAGGATCTCATGGGTTCTGAATCTCCTCAGAGAGCATGCCCAGGACATCGGTTGGTAAAGAGAGCATGCCCAGGACTCCTTGTTTGCACGAGGAGTCCATTTTCCATATTGCAAGTATGTTTGTCACTCTTTGGGACTGAACTCTGTGACTTCCCCATCTGCCCACTGCAGCCCACAGGATGAGGCAGACTATCTCTTGACTCCAGGCTCTCTTGAGCACTCTCTCTCTCCTCTCTCTGTGTCTCTGTCCCTCTTTGTCTCCTCTCTGTCTTTGTCTCTTTCTCCCTCCTCTCCTCGCGCCCTCTCTCTCTCTCCTCACGCTCTCTGTCTCTGTCCCTCTCCTCTCTCTGTCTCTCTCTGTGTCTCTGTCTCTCTGTGTCTCTGTCCCTCTCCTCTCTCTGTCTCTCTCTGTGTCTCTGTGTCTCTGTCCCTCTCCTCTCTCTGTCTCTCTCTGTGTCTCTGTCTCTCTGTGTCTCTGTCCCTCTCCTCTCTCTGTCTCTCTCTGTGTCTCTGTCCCTCTCCTCTCTCTGTCTCTCTCTGTGTCTCTGTCTCTCTGTGTCTTTGTCCCTCTCCTCTCTCTGTCTCTCTCTCTGTGTCTCTGTCTCTCTCTATCTCCCTCCCTCCCCCGTGCCTCAGCATTTTTGCCTGGAGCTCATGTGGTCACTATGCTTTCCCTAGGAAAACAGCCCACTCCCCAAAGGCTCAGAGACCCCCATCTGATGAGGAGCCTGGAGTCAGTGTTGGCAGGGGAGGGTGAAGGACATGACATTGATCTCCTTGAGGCTCAGCTCCAGGACGGGAGTCAGGGTGACCAGAGCGACTGGAGTCAACTTGGGGAGCATAGAATGGTGAGGTCAGCAGGAGGGTTGGGCTGCCTCCGTCCCTCGGCAGTGTCCCCTGCTCAGCCTCACTGGTGACTTCCTCTTCTGTGAAATCAGGGTAATGATCTGCCCTGCTGGTAGACTTCTGCTGTTTACTTGCTGTGTGGCTTTGGAAAGTTCAACCAAACTCTCTGAAACTCAGCTTCTCATTTAGAAAATAAGAAATCAGATGGATGTTGACCCACACCTTTCATCCTAGCGCTGGGGAGGCTGAGGTAGGAGGGTCCTAGGTGAGCTCGAGGCCAGCCCGAGACTACAGAGTCAGAGTGAGTGCCAGGTCAGCCTGGGCTAGAGTGAAACACTGCAGAAAGAGAAAGAAAGGAGGGAGAGGGGAGGGAAGGAGAGGAAAGGAGGGAAGAAAGGAAGGAGGGAAAGAAAGAATAAATCAATAGCCATGTTGTTGCTTTGTTGTATGAACACACCTTGCTGCATGTTGTCAAAATGTCAGTGCCTACCTTCATGCTTTCCCCCACTAATTAATTGGTTAGTTAATGAATTTCCCCCATTAATCCAGACTCTTAATTTTGTATATAAAATAGCACAGAGTAAACCTTCAAAAAGTGGTCATTGACGGTGTTGTTGTGACTGTCACATGTGATTGTCAGATTGTGTATGTCTAAAGCAATAGGCCTGTGCATTTGGG
>PVHP010039588.1:0-16262 GCA_004024765.1 Zapus hudsonius | reverse complement strand
AGATTTTGTGCAATTAATAGATACTCCTTTAAAGGCAGATGCGGTGTTACATGTTCAGCACTTGAAAGGCAAGTAGGAAAAGTCTCTATGCATATGCTAAGTTGAAAAGAAAAGAAACACCGTTTGTGCAAATTCAGGAGCTTGTTGATCCAGGCTGATGTCTGTGTGCTGTTCTGGTATTTTCGGTCTGGATGCCTTAGGGCAGTGACAGGCTACTTCCGTGGCTCCTGATGGGCACCGGCCTCAGCTGAATTTGTTTCAATGAGCAACATGATCTGCCAGGAGTGATGCCAAGCAGTTCAAGTAGGCATCTTCTTAGGAGAGGTGTTCATGTGCCTCAGGACCAGTGGGTTTGCCACTAAACCAGGAGTGATGGCTTCTCCCTGGGATCCTAGCCCTCAGGAGAGTGGAGAGTCTGAGGCCAGACTCAAAACAAAACCTGTTTATTCTGAGTACCTGTTATGCACCACACACTGAGGATGGTCTGGAAGTTTCTTAACTTTTGTCAGTTTCTCTAGAATGTTGTAGGAAATTATTAATGTCTCTGGGTATGGACTGATTTGGTGGTGGGATGGGGCAGGGGAGAGTTATTTTTTTTTATTACATTTGACTTCATCTTCTGTGTGGGCAGAAAATGACTGAATGGAAGTGTCTCTCACACTGCCTCCCATGAGCCATCATTAAAGAAGTGGAGACCTTTGTTCTTGAAGAGAAGAACATGGCTGCCCCTCATGTCCTGAGGCTGAATTTCACACTGTTGCAGCCTGTGATTTTTGTGGTGGTTGTTGTGAGGGAGGACTTGTCCTTTTTAGGTGGTCTCGTTGTGTAAGCCAAGCTTGGCTTTATGCTTTGTTTTGTTTTGCTTTGCTTTTTGAGGGTAGGGTCTCGCTCTAGCCCAGGCTGACCTGAGTGAGGGTGGTCTTACACTCACTGCGATCCTCCTACCTCTGCCTCCTGAGTGCTGGGGTTAAAGGCGTATGCCACCATGCCTGGCTCCAGGCTGGCTTTAAACTTCACTTAGAATTCTCCTGCCTCAGACTTCTAAATTCTGGGATTTTAGGTATGAACCACCTTTTATGACTACTGCTATTTTAGGATTTTGAGCTGGGGCATGGTGGTGCACACCTATAATTTCAGCACTTGGGAAGGTGGAGGCAAAGAAGCCCAGGAGTTCATAATGAGTTTGAGGCTAGCCTGGGCTCAAAATCAAACAAAAATACTTTTATTTATTTGAAGCCAGGGCCTTCCATTTTACCAGTGAGCTACATTCCCAGCTTGGACCTGTGCTTTTCAAAGGTTGGTCCTGGCTTAGGTCCAGCAGCACCCGGGGACTTGTTAGAAGTATCAGTTATCACCCCCCACCCCAAATCAGAAATTCCACGGCTAGAAAGGTTTGGCTTTTGAGACAGGGTCTCACTTTGTAGCCCAGGCTGACCCTACCTCAGCCTCCCCAGTACTGGAATTACTTTCCTTTCAAAAGTGCCTGCGCGGGCTGTGCCCAGAGCAAATAAATATATTTTTATCTTAAACATATATCTATATAATTTTGTAGAAAACATGACTAATCTTAAGAAACTGTTGACAGAACTAAGGGAAGAAAGGAGCGTGGGGTAAGAACACCTTTTCAGATCGTTCTGGTTTTATTGAGGCATGTTCTCCTGTAGCCCGGGCTGGCCTTAACTCCTGCTCCTCCTCCTTAAGGCTGGGATTGTGCCCACTGTGCCTGGCTTGGCTTTGTCTTGATTATCTGAGAGGGGAGAGAGTGAGTATGGATATGCCAGGGCCTCCTGTCCCTACAGATGAGCTCCTGACCCGTGCATCACTGTGTGCATCTGCCTTGGCATGGCTACTGGGGATAGAGCCCTGGCCTTCAGGCTTTGCAAGCACACACCATTAACTGCTGAGCTCTCTTCTGCCCTTAGTATTTTTCATTCTTGGATTCGGTGAACTTTACTGGCTTCCTAAATGAGAAGCTGTGGCGTGGCCATGCCCGACTGCTGAGCATCTGTCCCTCATCCCTGCAGGTATCCGCCCCTACAAATGTGAGGTGTGCAACAAAGCCTTCACGCAGCGCTGCTCCCTGGAGTCCCACCTGAAGAAGATCCACGGTGTGCAGCAGCACTACGCCTACAAGCAGCGTCGGGACAAGCTGTACGTGTGCGAGGACTGCGGCTACACGGGCCCCACCCAGGAGGACCTGCACCTGCACGTGAGCAGCGCCCACCCGGGCAGCACGCTTCTCAAAAAGACATCCAAAAAGTTGGCGGCCCTGCTGCAGAGCAAGCTGGCGTCCACGCTGCAGGAGAGCAGCCATCTGAGCGAGGAAGAGAAGTGAGCAGCAGGACGGGCGAGATCGGTGCCACATGGACATGGGTTTCCGGTTCCCAGGGGTCCCCTCCGCTCTGCTCCACCCCACTGGCTCTCACTGTGACAAGTGTTCACTTCACCTCTCTGTCCTGTGGGACGTCAGCAGTAGGATGTCCATCGTTCTGCCGTGTCGGGCCCTGTCCCACGTGTCCTGTTGAACTTGGTGGCTCACTCTGGTGACTGAGGTCACCATGTGGGTTTGGTTTTGTGTGTGTGTACATTGTTGTTTTTTTAAATATAATTTTCACATATGAACAGATGGGTGTTCATAAAGACCATCGTTATACGGTGCCTTGAAATGGTATTCAAGCAAGGAAAATGAATATTCTTCGGAAAGAGTTTACGGGAATTATTTTAATAAATGAAATGCCCATGCAGAACTTGTCTTGAAAACAAAAGTGTTGATCTCTAACCCTCCTGCTGAGGGATTCTTTGGGGGGAAGCTGGTGGTCCCTCCATCTTTTGGGATGGGTTTGCTGAAGCAAGTCTTGGCTGCTGGGTAGAACAAAGGATTGGTGAAATAAAACCAGCCCCACGACTTGGCTGCCCTGCAGACACGCCTGGAGTCACATCAGCGCCTGAGCTGTCCCTCCAGTCTAGGCTCCTCATGGCCCCAGGGTTCCTACAGAGGTCTTGGGCTATCAGAGCTGGAACTTGCTGGATGAAGGCTCTGCTTCCTCCCTGGAGGCCAGCCCTGGGTGAAGCAGGTGATGAACCCTCGAGTATGAGTAACCTGTTTGGGCACAAAGTGTACCTGCCAGAGACATGGCGGCGGCAGGTTTCCTTCAGGGCACAAGACTGGGAGTGTGGCCGCCTGGGATGACCTTACTCCCTCTCCAGAGATGGGTGGAGGGCTCACAGTCACGTCCACCTTGAGACACAGGGAAAATGGAGTCACCTGGCCCACTGGAAGATGAGGTGGCTTCTATGGAACTTCTGTGACAGTAGGAAGTGCCCAGACTGTCCCGTGGGAAGCCCCTTGGGTAGGAAGGCCTTGGTTCATCGGCCCATGTGCCTCTCTGTGAACTGAGTGGGAAGGGACAGCTCTATCTTGTCCCCTTGGCTGGCTGTCACTGTCCCTGAATACTGCCTGAGCCATTTGTGGACTAGGGAAACCTTGGGATGATGTGACCATTTTCTCACTTCCTTCCTCCCTACCTCCATCCCACCCTCTTCTTTCCTTTCCTCTCAACTTTACCTTCTTTCTTCTCTCCTCCACTCTGAGCCAGGCATTATGGTACCATCTGGACATCTTAAATGAATTAACATTTCCACGCTACTGCTTTTCTTTTGGAGGGAAGAAAGCAAACCTTTTTGTGGAACCCTGGGGACATAGAGAGATAGGTACAAGAGTCAGAGTGGCTTTGGCTAGGAGTCTGCTGCCTCACCACACGCTCTAGGTGGGTGTGGTAAGGCCGTCCACAGCCTAGACAGCCATGGTCAAGGCATCACCAGGAGCAGGGCTTGAACTTGGGACTCGATGTGTCTGTCATAGGGTGCAGCCCTCGGGGACAGCCAGCACTGAGGGCTTCACCCTGATTCTAGAAAATTACTGATGCCAAGTCATCTCCCAGCTCTTTCCAAAGAGGCTCAAGGACAGCTGGCTTGCTTTCACCCCAGTTCCGTTACACAGGTGATGGTGACAAGAGCCTTCCTGGCAAGGAAGGGTGGCTGGCTGGGGCCTGTTTTCATGCAGGCAGTGTAAAGTAGGTAATATTCTCATTAGAGCCAGATTTTAAAAATATATATATTATTTGCAAGCAGAGAGAGATAGAAGAGAGACAGAAAATGGGCGCACCAGGGCCTCCAGCCACTGCAAATAAACTCCAGGCGCATGTGCCACTGTGCATCTGGCTTTACATGGGGACTGGGGAATCAAACCCAGGTCACCAAGTGCCTTTTAACCACTGAGCCATCTCTCCAGCCTTAGAACCGGATTTTTATTAAGCAGAACTTGTTTGATTGCAAGTGGCAGAAACCCAGTTGAAAATGACTTTAGCAGTGTCTTTGAGTCCCCTTTTCCCCATGGTAACTCCTATCTTGGACTCAGGCAGAGCCTGGATGGCCATCCCCAGCTTTGACTTCTATCCCACAGTGCAGTAGTGCGGGTCTCAGTCCAGGATCTCGGGTGGATTTGGCCCTGGGGTCCACTTTGAACCATCACTGTGCCCTGGGGTGGATGGCTACCGTACTTCTGCCCCGGAATTGGATGAGGAAGTCTGCTAAACCCCTCAGAAAGTGGTTCCCCAGCTGAAAAATCAGGGCAGACATTGGCAGGTGTAGTTAAAGTCAGACATAGCCGCTGGCACAAAGATGCCCAGCCCATTCTCGTGTCGAGAGGAGCTTTAGATTGGGTGGTCTTCTCAGTGCATCACTGAGACCTGGATCTCTTGTGTTGCTCTGTTGCACTCATGATTGAAGCTGGGGTTCTCTGAGTAGAACGGGGAGCTGCATTCAAACTCCGATAGATGAGTGGGTATTCCTGGAAGGAAGGACAGCCCGGAAAGGGAACAAAACTAGAGAGGTTGCTGTGAGCAACTGGAGCTCTGAGAAGCAGAAAGCATGTCTGGGTGCTTACTGGAAGGGCAGAGGAACGGCCACCAACTCCATCCATCAATGGTTGAGGGCTTCTGCCACAGGAGGTGTTGGTTTCTGGGCCTTTCCAATATGACCATGGCCAGGCATGTTTCCAGACAGAGTTTCGAGTTTGTAAGGAGTAACCTTCAGGGCACAGGCCTAGAAGCTGATGATCCTCCAGCAGGGAATCATGTCTGAACACGACAGAAGAAGAGGCCCTGCTTGATCTCTCTCGAGATCTTACCCCCTTTATCCCCTTCAGGTAGGGTCTTTCACTGTAGTTTTAGGCTGACCTTGAACTCACAGTGATCCTCCTACCTCTGCCTCCTAAATGCTGATATTGAAGGACTGAGCCACCACACCAGGCTCTTTTGGTTTTTTGGGGGGGAGGGGAGGGTCTCATGTAACTCAGGCTGGCCTCAAATTCACTATTGTAGCCAAGGCTGGCCTTGATCTCCTGATCCTCCTGCCTCAGCCTGCTAAGTGCTGGGCTTACAAGCTTGTACCACAAATGCCAGCTTGGGTATCTAGTCTTGACTTTCTGATCCCATTTTCTTTCCAACGCCGCTGGCCTAGCCTAGCTTGCTCAGCCAGTTGTCAGCTGACATGTCCAGGCTTGATTTAGGGGACTACTTTTCAGGTTGGTGGACCGGAGCTTTGGGTCTGTCAGTGGTGGAGGTCAGACCATGAACTTCTGACCTGCTCTCAGTCTACCCAGCAGCACTTGACTTTGGGTTGACGCTAGGCCGATGCTGGTGTTAGGCAGAAGTGCCGACTGCGTGTTCATTTTAGATTGTTGGTGTGATTTATTTTATGGATGTCTTAGGTTGGCTCAAGCCTAGGGTGAAAGGTATTCTGGGATAAGTGATTACTGAATGAGGTTTCAGGAGAAACCAGTAAGGAAGTAAAGGTAAGGCCTAAGAGAAGAAATGAGACATAGATCTGAGGGCTCTGACATCTGGCCACAGCCTGATCCCAAGGGTGGAGAGAACTGCAACCTGAAAGTCCCACCTTGACCAAGGGGTGAGTTAACACATGTGACCGACGCCCTAGTGTGCAGGAGCAGGGCAGAGCCACCAGGTGTAGTCACGGCAGCCGTGAGCTTAGCCCATGTGCCAAGCAGCTGGAGCTGGTTCACTCGGAAGTCTCCAAAGTGGAAGAGAGATGCCCAGAGGTAAGGAAGGCCGAATGAAGGGAGTATAACAGTTGTTACAAATTACATGGCATTTCCAGAAGGTTTAAAAATACATAATGTATGCAGAGAAATGTCCTTCCAAATGAGTCGTATCTGCCAAGCCTCTCTCCTCCATAGTTAGCCACTGTTATTAGCTTCTCCTATAACTTCCTGGACTTTATTCACAAATATGTGTTATCTTAAAGTTTTAATTAGCAAATAGCACATTAGGCATACTGTCTGTTACTCTAGCTTTTTTTTTCTTTTTTGCTTGTATGTATGTACTGTATGCAATGTGTGTGTGTGTGTGTGTGTGTGTGTGTGTGTGTGTGTGTGGTGTATGCATGCATATGTGCCCTTGTGGAACCCCATGAGCTCACTACGGTGGCCCCAGCAGAATGTTCCTGTTAGCTTGGGCAAGTCCCTGATCTCTGCCCCCCTTTTGTGGGACAGGTTAAAGGCATATGTGGTCGTGCCATCTGGTTAAGTGGGTCCTGGAGATTTGAACTGTAGCTGGTTCAGGACCCCTCAGGCCCTCATGCTTGGGCAGGAAGCACACGACCACCGAGCTGTCTCTCTAGCCTTGAACTTTTCTTTCAATAGTGTATGTGGTGCACTATTCCCAGCCTGGTTCAAAGTGTGTTCAAAGGTGTGCTATCTAATGTCATGTTGTATGGATGTACCGTAATTTAGATCATTGATCTATTGATAGAAACGTATGTGGTTTCCAAAGTCTTGCTCCTATAGAGAATGCTAAAAAATCCTCCGTTCAATTCCCCAGGACCCACAGAAGCCAGACCCACAAGGTGGTGGCCCTGGTGTGGTGCTCTCTCTCTCTCTCTCTCTCTCTCTCTCTCTCTCTCTCTCTCTCTTTCTCTCTCTCTCTCTCTCTCTCTCCTCTCTGCTTGAAAATGAATAAATAAAATATAAAAATAAATAAATAAATACAAATCCCCAGAAATACAACCATATCTGTGGGATAAATTGCCAGAAATGCTAACAATTTCGTATGATTAAGGGGTGTTTGGAGTTCCCTTTTCTGTTCCTTAGTTCCTAGTTTTCCACTGGGTTGTTGATCTGCTTTCCTGCCTTCTGCCTAACTTAGTTTTCTTCTTACTGTTTTTCTTTTTATTTCAGTGCTAGGGAGGGAATGCACAGGGCCTGTGCGTGTGCTGTGCTAGCACTAAGTTACACCGCCAGCCCCTCTACCTAACTCAGAGAAATTTTGTGGCTCTTTTAAAAAACATATCAGGAAGGCTGGCCCTTGGTGATCTGAATTGCTGGTTTTCTTCACATTGGTGGGTAGGGTTCAGTTACTCTCCCAAAAGATCACTCCAGTTTGCTGCTTGTGAGAGTACCCATGTCCTCACCACTACATCACCATTGCATTGCTTTCGAGTTTTTGTCCATTTGATAGGGGAGAGATCATTTTTCAGTGTCATTTTGTTTTACATTTGTCTGAACTATGTGTGAGATCAAGGGCCGTTTGCAGTCCAGGTTCTGTGAATGGACTCGGTGCCCAGTTTTCCACTTAATTTCTAACTTCTTGTCTTTTTATCTGCCAAGCCTCTTGGGTGTTTGTGTCTTTGTTTGCTTGGGGAAATCAGGAGGCTAGTACTTTGGGATTCAAGTTGCTGCTTTTCCTCCTAGACTGGAGGTTAGCTTTTTTTGTTTTGTTTTGTTTTTTTGTTTGTTTTTTGAGGTAGGGTCTCCATCTAGCTCAGGTTGGCCTTGAACTCATGGTGATCCTCCTCCCTCTGCCTCCCCAGTGCTGGTATTAAAGGCGTGCGCCACCATGCCTGGCTGTCAGTTAGCTTTTGATTTTGCTCATGCTGAGTTTCTTCAGCCAAGAAGAAGTTTTATATAGTTTGAATTGGCCTGTCTCTGTTCTTTTATGGCTGCGGCTAGAGGTCCAGTTAGAAAGGCCTTTCCATGCCAGGGTTATGTCAGAATTTTGCCATGCTTTTTTCTAGGACTGGAATGGCTTCATTTTATCTCGTATAAATCTTTGATCTGTTTGGATTATTTCCTGGTGTATAGTGGGAGGGATGAATCCAACTTTATCATTTTCCAGATGGTTGACAAGAGATATTTTTTAACAGGGAGCTGGTCCAAAACACACCAGAGAACACTTTCTTCAGGAAAAGGTCACATGCCTCAGCAGAAGGTGTGCGAATTATAGTAAGGAGCAGTTTTCTTTAATTAGCAAAGATTCATTTGTTCAACAAATATCTCGCAAGTGCCCACAATGTGCCAGATACTTTTCCAGATACTAAGTCTAGAAAAACATAGACTCTAGTCCCTGCCTTCATTTTGTTTGTTTGTTGGGAAATAAGGTCTCAGCCTTTAGCCCTGGCTGGCCTGGAACTCACTGTGTAGCTGAGGCTGGCCTCAAACTTGGCTGTAAGCATCCTGCCTCAGCCTTCCTGCACTTGGCTAGACCCTGTCTTTAAGGAAACTGCATTTTCTAGAAAATAGATGATAAACATTAGGTGTGGAAGGGAGAAAAGAAATAAGGTGTTTTATTTCCTATGCCTGTGTGACCTCCGACTAGGGGAAACCTTCCGGCATTAGGTGATATAGACAGCTGGAAGACCCCAGGCTGGAACGAGAGCTTGGAGCCATCCAAAGTCTCAGTCGCTCGTGTGTCCATGTGCAATGCTGGCTGATGCATGGGGGCGTCAATGCCTTTCATCGTGGAACCCCCCCTGCATGTGTGCGTTTTCAATATGGCAGTACTTCTGATAAGAAATACAGCAAAAAGAGGATTCTACCAGTCATTGACTTCTAACACAGACACAGACACACACACACACACACACACACACACACACACACACAAAACCAACAGAAACCTTCATCACATGAGATTCATGTTAGAAAATCAGGCAGTAAGTGAACACAGATCACTGGACTTCCATTTACTCAGCAAAAGCTTATTCTAGAATGTTTTTAAATTATAATTTAGATTTTTAATAATTCATTCTGTTCTTTTCCCAACCTGAGAAATATGGTGGGGCTTTGTTGTCTTTTTTTTTTTTTTTAAGGTAGAATCTTGCTCTAGCTCAGGCTGACCTGGATTTCATTCTCTAGTCTCAGGGTGGCCTCAAACAGCAATCCTCCTACCTCTGCCTCCCAAATGCAGGCAGTTAAAGGCGTGCGCCACCAAGCCCTACTCTTGTTCTTGGTTTCTTAGATAAGGCCCATGTTTCAGGTGGCAGTGTAGCCAAGGATGACCTGGAACTTCTGATCCTCCTGCCTCCAACGCTCCTGTGCTGGGATTACAGTCCTGCACTATCACGCCCAACTCTGTGTCATGTTAGGGATTGAACCTAGGGCTTCATGCAGGCTAAGCAAGCACTGCACCAAGTGGGCCACATCCCCAGGCTAGGAATATGCTTGTTTGAGTTTATATAAAACAAATATATATATATATAATATATATATAAATATATTTTTTTATTTTTGAGAGGGGGGGGTGTGGGGGTCACACCAAGGCCTCTTGCCACCACACATGAATTTCAGACATGGAAGCCACATGATGCACATGTAACTTTATGTGGCTTCTGGGGAGTTGAACCCTCGCCAGCAAGCTGTGTAAACAAGCACTTTTACCTGCTAAGCCGTCTCCCTCCAAAACCAGGAATATTGGTTTGTTTTTTTTAATGTTTTTTATTTATTTATTTAAATATATATTTATTGTCCATAATGAATTACATTATTTAGTGGACAAACAATGCGTTGTTATCCCAAATTCCCCAATTCCCCCCCCTCCCCATCCCTGATCAGTTGTATGTCCTCCTTCGTGGGCTGTCTGATGGAATACTGTTTTTAAGTATGCTTTTTAAATTTTTATTGTTTAAAGTATTTTTTTCTTTTCCTTTAGACAGGATCACTCCTATAGTCCATGTTGGCCTGGAACTCACCGTCCTGCTGCCTCTGCCTCTGGAGTGATGGGATTACAGGTGTGTATCATCACACCTGACTCTCATTTGTTTTGTTTTTTAGGTAGGGTTTCTCTCTACCCCAGGCTAACCTGGAATTCCTAGGCTGGCCTCAAACTCACTGTGATCCTCTGCTTCCTAAGTGCTGGGATTAAAGGCACACACCATTAGGACCAGTGAAAAAATTTTAAAATATTATTTATTTATGATAGAGAAAGGGGCAGAGACTGAGAAAGAGAGAATGGGGACACCAGGGCCTCTAGCTACTGCAAACGAACTCCAGACGCATGCAACGCATTGTGCATCTGGTTTTACGTGGGTATTGGGGAATCAAACCTGGGTCCTTAAGTTTTGTAGGCTAGCAACTACAAAGCTGACCGCAACGGGTGGCTAGGTCTTTAAGATGAACCCGTATGGGTTTGGCTGTTTTAGCTCGACCAATTTCTCCCTCAGTGACCCAGACTTTGGGGTAACATTCATAAAAGATAAACAGTTAGGAAAACCATTAGATTGTCATTACGACATTAAGGAGGATCAGTTCTGGAGCAGGGCGTGGTGGCGCACGCCTTTAATCCCAGCACTCGGGAGGCAGAGGTAGGAGGACTGCTGTAAATTCAAGATCCACAGAGGGAGACCCTACCTCGAAAAACCAAAAAAAAAAAAAAAAAAAGGATCAGTTCCTGTTGGAAGGAGACATAAGCCAACGTAGGAGCTTAGTACTGGAAGCCTTAAGCATAGGACTAGGAACTGGACATCCATGTTCAGCATCCAAGGGCCCAGCCTGTAAGCGAGCATCTTTGACATTGGAACACGGCCCTCGGGCTTTTCAGGCAAGCACCTTAACCGCTGAGCCATGTCTCCAGCCCACAAGACTCCCTTGTGATGGGGAAAGTGGGTCTAGAAGAGCTCACGGGACCCTATGTACGGCAATAGCCATGTTTAGAAGCCATAACTTGCCACTTTAAGGCAAAGAGGGCTGGCATGAGGTGGAGGTGGTGGTGGAGGAGATTTTGGGCATCGTGTGTAGGGGTCAGGGATGTTTGGCTTGATGAGGTGAAGGTGAAGGGCTGTGTGGGGTAGGGATCCAGACAGAAACAGCAAAGGCACCGGAGGAAGTGGGAGGGGCATGTATTGTGAGAAGAGCAGGGGTAGAGTGGTGAACTATGTCTCCCTGTGTAGTTACAGGGGCGCGGGGAGATTGGGGGGCAGCAGATTACTATCACAGGGTATTACAAAGTCTTTACCTTTCCTTCTGAAGGTATTGGAAAGCTGTTAGTCGGTTTACATTACTAGAAGGAAACACCTGAGATATTTCACTTAGAAAGAAAAGGTTTACTGAGCATGATGGCTCATGCCTCTAATCCGGGCACCTGAGATGCTGATGCAGTCAGCTTTCTCCTCGATGCAGAGAAAAGAACCCAACCAAAACAGCTTGTGGAGGAAGTGGCGTACAGACTCGAGGGGAAGCCCCATGATGGCAGAGGAAATGATGGTGTGGACATCACCTCCTGGCCAACATCAGGTGGACAACAGCAACAAAGTTGTATGCCAAACACTGGCAAGGGGGAACTGGTTTTAACACCCATAAACCCACACCAAACAACACACCTCCAACAAGGTTCCAATACCCAAACTGCCATCAGCAGGGGACCAAGCATTCAGAACACATTAAGTGTATGGGGGACACCTGAATCAAACCACCACATTCCACCCCGGACCTCCCCCAAAACTGATAACAATACATGATGTAAAATAAAATGCACACAGTCCAACTCCAAAGTCCACATAGGTTTTATCAATCTCAGTGATGTTTCAACATCCCCATGGTATAAAGTCTTTAACTGAGCTGTAATACCAAACAACAACAACAAAAACCCACCACCACCAACAAAAGAAAACATTGTGATGGCGTTTTTGTCAACATGACCTTTTTTAGTCATCTTGGGTGGGTCTCTGAGGATGTTCACAGGAAGCCCTCTCAATAGGGGGCAGGATGTAAAGAAGCTCAAAGAAGCTAGAAGTAAACATCCTTTCCTGTGTAGGCAATGCAGGAAGGAAATTCCAGAGACTCAGGAAGCCCACAAGTCTGGGATAGGGTTGCAAGCTCCCAATATAAGGCTATATAAAGGGGAAAGAAATCTCTCTTTTCTTTCTGCCTGTTTTGTTGGTGTGTGGTGCTGGTGATGGGTTTCTCTCTGCTTGGACCTGTGAAAGGGGGCCAGTCTTTAGCCATTATGGAACTTCCCCTGGATATATAGCTTCAATAAATCCTCTCCTCCCATAAACTGTGCCTGGTTTGGAGGTTCAGCCCAGTGGCACGTGTGGCTGACTGTGAAAACCATGACACAGAATAAATATTCACACTGCAAAAGATGGCACTGGGCATAGCAAAGACAGACTGAATCAATACAAAATTTAAAACAAACATTAAACTCCAAGTCTGATCATTCTAACCAGTGACTGACTATCTCTAGAGTCCCAGTTTTGCTCCTCCAGCTTGACTAGTCAAAGTCTTGGAAAACTTCACATGGTGCTGGCAGCTCTCCTTGGAAGCCATCCCATAGTACTGACATTTCACTGGGTTTCCACTGCGACTCATGGTTCATCCTCATGGCTCCATCAGGGTTCTACACAGGGCCTTCAGTAAGCCTGCTTCACACTGCCCATGGCAATTTCCAAAAAACAAAACTGTGTTGCACATCCAATGGCCTACTTTTTCCTACATTTGTTATACTCCATGGTACCAGGTGGGCTACCAACTTGTTAGTCCAGGGGGGAACAAAGCCAACTTTGAAGAGCAGGAAACCTCCTTCAGCATTCAGGCTCCTTACTTCAATAGAGTCTGCATTCTTCCTGCTGTCCCAATGCAGATCACCTGGCCCAACCTCAATGGTTGTCATCTCTCAAACAATTGCAGCTGAACGGGTTGCAGTTTCAGCCCAGAGATTTCATTTCTTTCTGTGCCATCTCCATCTGCTCACACCAATCCATTTCTATGCAAAACAACTATGATGGTTAAATTTTGTTGTCAATTTGACCTGTTTAGTAATCCACAGTAATCTTGGGTAGGTCTCTGAGGTTGTTTACATGAAGGATTAACAAAAGGAAGAGGTCCCTCCTCCAGAGCGAGCCCTTCCCCCATAGTGCCCTCTCAGTAGGGAGAAGGATGTAAGCTCAAGGGGAAGGAAATCTCTCTTCCTTCCTACCACCTGGCTGCTGGTGCTTGTGATTTGGAAGTGCATCCATCCTACTCAGCCATCCATCATTGGCACTGGAACCAAGTTTCCTCAGCCTTTCAACCTGGACTGAAGACCAGCGGCTCCCCAGGAAGCCTTCAGGCCTTCAGTGCTGGATTGGGACTGCTGAGGCATCCAGCCATGTGGACTGAGTAGCTACTGGTTCCTTGACTCTCCGGTCTGCAGACTGCTATTGTAGGACTGCTGTGAGCCGATCCAATAAATCTCTTTACTACAATTCATTCTCTTGGCTCTATTCTTCTAGAGAGCCCTGACTAACAGAGTGATCCGGCACAAGTTCTCAAGACACAGGCAGGCAGCATTCAGCAGGCCTCTCACACAAGCTGCAACAAAGTTCTTTCTCACACCCGTAAGCCAAACCTCACAGTCTATATAGTTTTTTAAAATATTTTATTTATTTATTTGAGAGAGAGAGAGAAAGACAGACAGACAGATAGACAGAGAGAATGGGCACGCCAAGGCCTCCAGCCACTGTAAATGAACTCCAGACACATGCACCCTCTTGTGTATCTGGCTTTACATGGGCACTGAGGAATCGAACTCAGGTCCTTCTGCGTTGCATGCAAGCGTCTTAACCACTAAGTCACTTCTTCAGCCCCAGTCTATATAGTTCTTACTGCATTCAGGTCTTTCCAACTCTGACCAGAATCCATCAAGCTGTACTTATAGCACTGCAAAGCATCTCTTAAGCTGAGGTTTCAAAGCTGACCACATTCCTCCTGCAGATCAGTTCCAAAAGGCCAATGCCACAGAATCAGGGTTCCAGTAGCAACAATCCCCCTCCTAATGACCAATTTCACTGTTGCAGTTAGTTTCCTCATTGATGGCACAAAGAACCTGACCAAAACAGCTTGTGGAAGAAAAGGGTTTATTTTGACTTAGAGACTTGAGGGGAATCTCCATGACGGCAGTGAAAATATGGTATGAGCAGAGAGGATGGACATCACTTCCTGGCCAACATCAGGTGGACAATAGCAATGAAAGAGTGTGTCAAACACTGCAAGGGGAAGCTGGCTTTAACACCCATAAGCCTGACCCCAACAATATACCTCCAACAAGGTTCTAATTCCAAAATTGCCATCAGCTGGGGACCAAGCATTCAGAACACATAAGTGTAGGGGGACACCTGAATCAAACCACCACAGAGGCCATTGTGGGTTACAGAGTGAGACTCTGACTCAAAAAACTCAGAAAGGGCTGGAGAGATTGCTCAGTGGTTAAGGTGCTTGCTTGCACTGCAAAGCCTAATGATCTTGGTTCAATTCTCCAGTACTCAGTAAAGCCACAGAGTGGTACATGCATCTGGTGTACTCATTCTCTGTCTCTCTATCTCTACCTGTTTGCAAATTTAAAAAAAACTGAAAAAATATCTGAGGAGACAGTTCAGTGGGTAGAATGCTTGCCTCAGAAGCATGAATTATATACTCAGCATCCCCAGAAAAATGCCAGGTGTGGTGGTGGGCATCTGTACTGGGGAGCCAGAGACATTCAGATCCGTAGGGCTCACTGGCCAGCCAGTCCAATCGGTGAGCACCAAGCCAGTGAGACTTTGTTTCCAAAGCAGGTGGACAGCACACCTGAGCACCACCACCTGAAGTTCCTTATGTCCTCCCCCCACATATACACACAACGTCAATGAAAGTGATTAAGTTCACAGCTCTGGACAGTCCAAGATCAGGTGGATCCATTGCACTGGGCCTTTGGTGGGGTAACAATTATGGGGAACACAGGAAGCAAAAAGAGAAGACTGGGCAGGGTCCTATGATTCCCCCTAAAGGGCACAGCCCAATGACCCAAGGACCTCCCATTAGGCCCCACCCACTGAAGGACCACAGTACCTCTCAATAGCGCTGCCCTGGGGATGAAGTCTTCAACATAAGGGCCTTTTGGGGACACACTTGTCCAAACTAGAGCACAAACCATGGAGCTTTGGCACAGGGATAACATGCTCTCGTTTATGTTTTAATCAACTTGCTCTGGCTGTTGGGAGAACAGATTTGGGGGTAGGAGGCAAGGGTGGAAGTGGGGAGACCAATTAAGAAGCCACTGCAAAAATAAAGCAGGACACAATGAGTGCCTGGACTAGGAAGACAGTGGAGGAGGTGGTGAGAAATGGCCGGATGCTGGATATGTTTTTAAAATAGAAGTAACTGGGTTTGCTGATGGGCCGGATATGGGTTAATGGCTAGACTATACAGCTTCATTTGTCTGGGGCAGTTCTGACTTACATAATGAATTATAGGGTCACCTTGATTATGGGAAAAAGGGGAACAAAAATGACTCCAAGGGCTTTGCCTTTGACTGGAGGAACAGAGGCAACATTAGCTGACAGGAGCAACTGTGAGGGGAGCTATGGGTCAGTTCAGACCCATAAGCACAAGGTCACATTGAGTAGGTGGCTGGGGTTCAAGATCAAGGTCTGAAGAAGATAAGAACACAAAACCACAAAGCTAGATGAGGGAAGCCCTGGGCATGCCAGTAAAGAAACCAGACTGACACCCAGCTCCAGAGTTAGTGAGGCCTTCTGGGCAGCTGTAAGTATGCCTTCCAGTGTTCCTTTGCTGATGTGTCTTCTCCCACACAGACTCCAAGCTGGCTCTGTAACTTGATTGAACCAGGAATGTTGTGACAATTCTAGACTAGGTCTCAAGATGCCCTGGTAGTTTTGGCTGCTTTGAGAGCCTGGAGCTTTCATGTAAGAAGTCTGGCTGCCAGGGCTGGAGAGATGGCTCAGTGGTTAAAGGCACTTGCTTGCAAAACTATGGCTTGGGTTCAATTCCGCCAGCATCTACATAAAACCAGATACATGAATTGGCACATGCATCTGGAGTTCATTTGCAGTGGCAAGAGGCCTTGGCATGCCCATTCTCTCTACCACTATCTTTCTTTCTTTCTTTCTTTCTTTCTTTCTTTCTTTCTTTCTTTCTTTCTTTCTTTCTTTCT